>PVIA01005113.1:0-122155 GCA_004024845.1 Tonatia bakeri
GGGGGGTGGGAGGACTTGAATGGGAGTAAGGGGGTGAAAACTACTTGAACATTCATTTAAATTAAAAAAAAAAAAAAGAAAATCCATGATGAACTGTCATTTGAAATATAACATTCTGGCTTCCACTGCATTGATGTTAAGGTTCATAGTAGTTAAGACCATGAGTTTTGATAACAGATAGACCTAAGTCTCTGCTGGGCAAATACTAGTCTGATGATACTAGGTGAGTTTCTTATTCAAGTCAGTAACCTGTTTTGTTCCATTTATATTGTACTTACATGAGTGGTTTCTTATGTCATCAAAATTTTTTGCTGATCATTTATTTTAATGCCTGTTCAGTGACAGCCAGAACTAATGCACAGAAGGGCTACATGACCTGCTTAATGTCTCAAAGTGACTTGGTGACACAGCTGAAAGTAAAACTCACATTTCATGTTTGCCAGCCCTGTGTTTTTTTCCACTCAACTCCTCTCATGTGAAATTTCAGGCAACTCCCCACGTACTCACCTCAGGTCAGACCACAATCTGCAATCAGCAGTTTAAGAATCACATGAATGGTATCAAAAACCATAGAAATCTCTAAGTAGATTTGGCAGGATGCAACTTCTTCCCCATCCCCTTTATCGCCTCCGCTCCACCGCCAACCTCTCAGCTCCCACCATTACTTCTTGAGGAGGCGGGTGTTTGGAAGAACAATAAAGGAACTGAGCGTTTGTTAGCATAACCATCCACCAAGACAAGCCATGAAAGTCAACATAATAAAGGAGAGGATTGTTTGTCTAGTACAAGCACATCTCTGAAACAACTAAAGGACCCGTATATTTCTTGTCTGTGTCCCTTGGGCACCAGGCTCAAGAAGCAGAGCAGGAGAGCAGGACGAGACCAGGAAAGTGGTACAGCTCAAACCAAAATCCCAAACTTTTACTCTACCAGTCTTCCAAGCCCTCTGCAATACTGCCAATTAAGAATCAGAGCACACAAAAGAGTAACAACACAAAGTGAGTGTGCTTAATGCTGAGGTGGCCAAAACTAAATGACTTGGTAAGTTTTGGTGATCTTTAGTAAGTCAGAGCTGCTTTAAAACATAATGCCCCCAAATACACATAGTTGACTTAATAAAAAATTATCTGCCTGTGAATGTTTTTGAAGTACACTTTTTTTGTTTTTCAGTTAGATGTACTTCTTTGTCTCCAATGTCAGATTCAGACCCAGCTACACCTCAAACCAGTTAGAAGACATTGCTCTCTTACCATCGGCACAATTCCCCTTTACGTGGAAGCTTGTATGGATCTTGAACACTCACAGCACAGACACCTGGGACCTGCTATTACCAACCCCTTGTCCTCCAGTACATGCTCCTTCACCTCCCAAATCTGAGTCCTAACTGGCGAGAACTCAAGGACTTTCCTGCCTCTAATGCCTTAGCTCAATGTTCTGGATGTGTATCTTTGCAAAAATGGGGCAGCACCTACATGCCTTGTCATTTGTACTTTCTGTAAACTCTCTGAAGTGTTGGCCTTCCACAGTGTGCACACACATGCATACCCACACAACTAAAGATGCTACTGAACATTTATCCCAAGTCTCTCAATCTATCCCATCCTGCTGTTGCCCAAGTACTAATGTAACAGTTTCAAAGAGGTGAAAGAAAAATGCCTAACAGTTGGAAAACTTTCAAGGAACTCACACTCCGTTCTTTATTGTACTCCGCTCTCTGCCCTCATAGCACAATGATTACAGATGCGAGGCTAATGATTTGCCTCGGAGACACCATTATTCAATGGCTGCATAAAGTGGCCGCTCTGCTGGCCATGCCCTCTTTTCCTGTTCTCCAGCTCACTTCTCTGCAGCCTTAGTAGACCCAAGCCCTGAAGACAACTCGTCTGATCTCCTTCCTGGATCTCCTTCCATGCACATCCACTAAATGTGCTAGTGAGCAACTTAAAAGAGCCCCACAGAATGAACAGATCTACTTTTACATTCTACTGTATCACTGATATTCACCTTGAAAATTTTCGCTTTCAAAGTACAGTTGATGTTATGTCACCTCCATAATTCTCCTTTAAAAGTTAGACAAAACATATACTAGACAAGAGTTAATCACTATTTTTCAAAATAAATTCACAGAATGGGCAAAGAGAACAATTTAGAAATAGATGTTTGAAAGTAAAATATGTGCATATATCAAATAAAAAGTAAAACCAGGGCAAAGAAATTAGTAACCACATATTATTTTACCCAATATCAATGTTAGACCTCAGTGGTCACATCCATGGTAAACAGTCAAGGTCAAGCCCTTAGCTTAACACCCAGGCTCCGTTCTAAGCACTTGAATAATATGGCCTCATTCAATATATAAAGTAAATATCCTTGTTATCCCTATTTTTTCAGTTTAGAAGTTAGGTAAATTGTCCAATCGTGCTGCTAATTAAGTGATGGAGAAAGTATTCAAGCCCAAGAAATCTCACTACGAAGTCTGTTTCTTAGTTATGTGGCTAATTGCTTTACTAGGTATTATTTTTATTTTGTCTTATCTCCAATGCATCTTCCACATTCCTGACCCTTCCTAAATCTAGTCATCTACTTACTCACCCTTTCTTCCAGTTGGGCACTCTTACAACCACATAGTTTGTCTGTTTTGAAGAAAGAGAGAGAGGCAGAGAGAAAGAGAAAAAGAAACTGCTCTTCTCTAATCTCATTTGCCATAAGAGCATTCTCTGCTGCCCCCTGGAGACAGTTTGGTGAAACCAAAGTTAATGTTTTCATAAATTCATTTAGCAAATTCAGTGACATCTGCTCTTTGAGATTTGATCACAAAGTATGCTGACATGCCAAACACTGCACATTTATTTATATCTTTTGGAAACTAGTTAAACAAAGCAAATGGCTTCCTGATGGATAGTGTAGGTATTACAACCTGAAGAAATATTACTGAAAAGAAGAATAATGAATCTTCTGAGATCCCAAGATGGCTTAATAAAAATAGTAAAGAGCTAAATGAGTGGATGGACAGATGAATGAATGGATGGATGGATGGATGGATGGATGGTTGGATGGATGGGTAGGTAGATAAATGGATGGATTAATGAATGGAAGATAGATTCAATGTCTCATTTCAGAGAAATCTGAAGTTGATGGTCATAGGTTGGGTACCCTGGGAAGCAAACCCTGAAACAGAGTTTAGTGTGAAGAATGGTTATTAAAGAGTAACCGTGGATCATCTCTTATAAACTGAAGAGACAGAAACTAGTGTGGGCAGAGGGAGACATCAAACTCTAAAGTAAGCCCACACCAGGCTCAGCTAACCCCATGGGGAAATCTGGAGTTTGAACCCTTTGGAGATGTCCCCTGATGAGCTGAAATGCCATATCTTAATACTCCTAAATCTACCAGTCTTTAGATATAGCTCAGGGAAGAAACATGACCTTGGGTGAGGCAATCTGTAAGTCATTCTAAACTGCCAACAATATTGGAACAATAAAGTCCTTCATTGAAGAGAGTCAGGTGGTACCTCACAGCATCTGCTACGTGGATAACCCCACTCCTGGGGACCATCCACACTACACCCTCTTCCCACATCCCCCTACCCCATCCCACCCCAGAGAGAAATTGACATGGGGAGGGGAGGAACGCTAGCAAGAGAAGAACACTTTTCCCATGGCATTAGAAAAAAGAAGGACATCTGGGAGTCCATCACTCATTTCCTCTCCCTCGAAACTATGACCAGCCTCTCAACTAATATTTGAGCCTCTTCATTACCCTTCTAGACCACCCCAACCCTGCCTGTGAATCTTTGGTGGTGATTTTGTCAACTTCAGTAATAAATGCAATTCTCTTTTCCCCACCTCCCACACATGCTACTTTAGAGGCAGTTCTGTTATTTTTATCTATGAGTGACAACTGGAAAGGGGAAGTCAAAAAAATACAGAAATAAACTGAAATGAATGAAAAGCCAAGTCATATACCTTGGCTAAAAACTAACATACAGGCAGAGTATTCTGAAAAGAGACAGGTATTATCTGATCTCCAAAATGCCCTAATTACTCAAGTCAAGAAAGAAATTTTAAAAATAGCCAAATGGAATCACAGTAAATGTCTCAGGAAGCATCAAATTAATAAAATAGTTTTTGCATAACTTTCTAGTAAAAGAATATGAAACATTAAAATGGTCAGTTATAGAAGCTGTCTGCAATTTCATTCAATTTTCAGTGGACATTTTTGAGGGAATGACAAATGTTCTGTTGAATCATAATGGTTTTATTATGTCAGTGTCTTAAAATTTCTATTCCCAAATTACATATTTAATCATGCTATCTTTTATAAGGGGATGCATGTTTTAATAAAAACTGGAAAGTAATATATATAGTTCTAAAATGTCTTCGATTCTTTTGTCACTTTTATAATTTCTAGAGTTCCACTTTTGTCATTTCAAACATAAAAAAGAATATTTTAAAGTCTCTGATTTTTTTTCAGAGGTTTCAGAACTTTAACAATAGTTCCTATTCTTTTACTATATATCAGTGTTAGACCTCAGTGGTCACATCCATAGTAAACAGTCAAGGTCAAGCCCTTAGCTTAACACCCAGGCTCCATTCTAAGCACTTGAATAATACGGCCTCATTCAATATATTAAGTTCCACTTTTGGAACTTAAATGGAACTTAAGTTCCAAAAGTGGAACTTATATATAAACTTTAAGTTCCTATTTTTATAAAGTTCCTGAAGTTTATAAACTATAAACTTTATAGTTCCTATTTTTAAAGTGGCTGTGGGTCAATCTCCATTGTCTATTGTTTCTATTGGCTCTTTCTGTGAAGTCTGGTTTTCTCTCATACCAGGCATCATGTTTTGTTTTTCAAACTACAGAAATAATTTGAAGACTTTATGGTTTTATCTGTCCTGAGAAGAATTTCATTTACTTCTGCCAGGAATCTGTAAACCTTAGCAATCTGGAATCACCTTAATCCAATTTTAAGGACAGATTTCCTAGGCTACCAGCTGCCTGGAAGCTAGGTTGCAGTCTGTGTGAAGAATAGTTTTATTTTCCGGTCTCTCTTCCTACCTCTGTCCACCCCAAGAATCTGTAAGAACACTACTCCGCCGCTCTTCTAGATCAACAAATATCCCTGAGGGTAAAGAAATTTCAAGAGCCAGCTTCGCCAGTCTGTCTCTTTATTTCTCTGGATCTTAGCCAATTAATTCTTCATTACTCTGAAAGTTCTCTAATACCTTCCAGCAGATGATGATGATGATGATGATGATGATGATGATGATGATTTCTAGATTTTCTCCTTGTCTTCAGTGGAGAGTTGGTCAAAATTTCCCATTCTTTGATTCTTTACTTTTCCTCATCTCTCACAATCCATCAACAAATTATTTTAGTTCTTCCTTTGAAATACTTTTAAACTTGATCATTTCATTAATCTCCACTGTACTGGATTAGGGGGAAAAAGTTATGACTTCAAAAGCATTGTTTTAAAATAAATCATGATGTTATTTAACTTGTGGGTGGCAGCAAAATGTAAAAAGATACTAGCAGCTGAAGAACCTTTGCATTTGGTAGCTGCTTTATAACAACTGTCTTCCATCTGTTCTATTAAAATCCTTGTTTCTTTTGGTCACTTGTGACACTGATTATGTTCATGAAACATCAAAGCTCAGGTATTCCATACATTGAATTTAAGAATTTTAAAAGTCAGAAGTCTCATATTAATATATTTTCCTTGAGATAGTTTATGCTCTATATCTATCTAAATTATGTTTCTGTGACTACTTTCCTATTAGTGATCTTTCTTCCTTGTGTGCTTTGATTCTCCGTACTTATTCAATATGCTACCAATGATTTTGGAGTGGTTTAATATGATTTGAAAGTGTGTCTAGGGAAATTTTTTAAAGAATACTGTTATGAATCAATAAAATATACTTTAAAAAAACAATACCGTTATGATTACTTCACCGTTGGAAAAGAGAAAGGGTTATGAGACTGTTGGAAATGTTTAGACGACCGATGCTCTGAATCGAGAAAAGGAAGCAGATATGATCTTCTTGTTATTTAGTGTTTCTGTATTTTACTTGGCTGAACATGATAAAGCAATTAAACCTGTAGGAAGTGGTGCCCTACTTCTAACAAATTTGTCCTGAGAATGGAAAAACATAACTGAATTTCTGCTGGTGATGTAGCAACCTTGGGGAGAATGAACTAGGAATGAGCTTGCACCACAGCTGATCTAGAAACCCTAATTCTCCTAAAGTAGAACCCCAGATCCAGTGGCAGTGGGAATACAAGCAGCCATGCCTCCATCTTCAAAAGTAAATCACTCTCACTACCACAGGACACCTCCATCCTGAGGCCTTCAGGACACCCCAACCATTAGAATGTCTTGGAAGGAGCTTCTGAGAGAAGGGGTGTGGGCAGCGGCATGGAAAGCAGGCTGCTTTTATCTTTGTCCATTGGACATGTATTAAATAATCTCTGTTTCAAAATGAGGTTTTATGACTTCTAAATTTGGTTTCCTTGATATAAGAGGATCAGAAAAAGAGGGAAATAAATTATTACTGCTGTTAAAAGAATTAAGTTCTTACAGGAATGTGTCATCAGGTATTTAATTTAATATTTGTCTTAGGTCCATTTGGAAGCAAATGACAACTTAACTCTTTGGTCCCTAAGTTATCAATATTAATGAGTAAGACCCAACACCCAGATTGGGACTAGTTTTTCAGAAGTGACTTAATAAAATACTTCCCGATCATTTCTTTTGCTTTATTTATGGTTTTATTCCATCGTTATACTTCCAAAAGATTTCCCTTTATTCAAGTACAAATACTAGGTAACACAATTATGCTTTATATACACCAACTTTTATCTCTATTAAATGGGATTATTTAAACAAATGACTTTAAAAGGCTATCAAGATAATGCTTCTACAAGGCAAAGAGGTGCATGATATAAAATTTTCTTTCTATAAAAAAAAATAAAAAATGACTGAGGACCCTGGCCAGGTAGCTAGCTCAGTTGGTAAGAATATGCCAAGGCTGCAGGTTTGATCCCTAGTCAGAACACATGCAAGAATCAACTAATAAATACATAAATAAGTAGAACAACAAATCAATGTTTCTCTCTCTGTCTGTCTCCCTCACTCCCTCTATCTCCCTCTTTCTGTCCCTTCCTCTCTCTCTCTCTCTCTCTCAAAATCAATAAAAAATATTTTTAAATGACCGAGGGATCAAAATATATTTGCAAATAGTTATTATAAAAGTAATACTTTCTTGTCAAGAACAATTAAATGGTAGCACAAAATGATATTTTTTTAAAGTGAAAATATTCTTTTAAGGGCTCTAATTTCCACCTGCCTTCCCATTCCCACACTCCATTTGTGGTAGCCATAATAATGTCCTCCCCAAAGATATACACACCCGAATCCTTAGAGCAGTGAATATGATACTTTTTATGGCAAAAGGGACTTGACAAATGTGATTAAGTCAATGAGCTTGAAACTGGATTCTCTGGGGGGGGCCAATATAATCACAAGTGTCCTTGTAAAGGGAAGAAGAAAAAGAAGAGTCAGAGTCGGAGAGAGCAGAACAATGCTACACCTCTGGCTTTGAAGAAAGAAGCAGCAGCCATGAACCAAGGAATGCAGGCTGCCTCTAGAAGCTGGAAAAGGCCAGGAAGAAGTTTCTCCTCTAGAGGTTCCAGAAGGAACACAGCCTTGCCCACACCTTGATTTTAGCCCAGTTAAAGCTATTTTGGGCTTCTGACCTCCAGAACTATGAGACAGTAAATTTGTGTTGTTATAAAGCCACTAAGCTTGTGGTACTCTGTCACAGCAACAACTGGAAATTAATACATCATTTAACCATTACTGTACTTGTAGATGTGCAAAGACAGCTCTGTAAATGTTGTCTTCCACAATACGTACAAAGGCCTGCTAGGATACTCTTATTATTCTTCCATCGTATTCCTAATATGTGAGGGGCCCAGGTGAGAGTGCAGTGGGAATATGTCTAAATATTTTAAAGTTAACAAGATAACAAACTGTTAAGTAAAATGTGTTCTATCCTCCTACTTTAACAAATATGATTTCAACATAAAAAAATTAATGTAAATCTATGGTTTGTATAAGAACAAATGTTGGCAAAATATCAAAGGTAGCCAAATTTAATTACTATTACATAAGTGTGGGTGTTCTCCGGATGGTCCATCTGTGTTTGGAAGAGTCATATGTAATTCACAAGCCATTATATAAGTATGCCGTCAATCCTTTTCTTTTTTCCTGCAGAATTCCATTTCCCCCTCTGTGAATTGCCTAGCCTTTTTTCTTTTGAGTTAGCTATAAGTTTTGGTAATATACTAAAGTTCCTTATACTCTGCATATTTATCTCCTCATCTGCCTCTTGATTCCAATAAATAATTTATAGGAAGTTAAAAAGCTACCAATTTTTATTTTAAATTTTGTCAGAAAGATAACATACAGAGCTCTCTGATAGATTTGAACCTTACCCCTTCGTTGTCTTATTTGGTTTTGTTTTTTTGCCAATATAAGAATCTTATTATTTTATTAATATTTGTTAGTTTAAACTATTTACACTTATTATACTGTTGTGATAGTAGGTCTTATTTCAACCATCTTGTTTCTAGTTACCTATTTACCATATTTTTTAAGGTTGTTTAATTATCCTTGTCTAATATTGCCATTAGAAGAATTCAGGAACGTCTGGTCAAGATGATGGCATAGGTCATTGCAGCACTTACACACCACAACTGCATCAAAATTACAGCTAAACTACAGAACAACCATCATTTAGAACCACCAGAAACCTGCCTTAATGGAAGTCTTACAACTAGGAAATTAAAGAAGAAGTCTCATGCAGACTGGTAGGAGCAGCAGAGATGCAGAACAGGCTGGTCCCACACCTACATGTGGTAGATAAAAATTGGGAGGTATATCTTGGCAGGAAAGCTTCCCCCTGAGGAGTGAGGGGTGGGGTCCCAGTTGCAAACTAGGTCCCCCAGCCAAGGGTTCCAGTGCCAGGAAGAGAAGTCCCCATGACTTCTGGCTGTAAAAACCAGTGGAGATTGAGGCTGAAGGAGCTGGAGAGCTTCTGAAGTTCCAGGCAGTTCCTCTTAAAAGGCCTATGCACAAACTTACTCAAATTCACTCCCTCTGAGTTACAGCACTGGGGCAGCAGCACAAAAGGCACGAGGGGCATATGGGAAGGAACTTAACAGTCTTGCATCAGGGTGAGAGTTTGGGGGTCAGCTTTATCCCAGACAGAAGTACTGGCAAAGGCCATGGTTCCTTTCATGAGCATCCCCCACCCAACACAGCCAGTGGGCAGGTGATATATCTGAGACTCCATCAAGTTGATTCACAGTTTGCCCTCCTCTGGTGATTCCCTGAGGCCCAGACCCCAACTTAGGGCCCCACCTGAGATGTTTCCAGTGTTTTTTCCATACAAATGACTTTTCTTGGCTCATACTTCAGATTTTCTTAAAATCTCTGAAACAAGGAGCATCTGGTCTCAGTGTGCCTCATACCTCTCACTAAGTGGCCCCAGGCCCAGAACTAACAACAGCTGGCTTTGAGTCACAGCTTGGCCTTGTCTAGGCACTTCCAAGCCCAGCATAAGTAGCATCCATCTACAGATTGCTTTGTAGCTCATGATGGGTAGCTCCAGGAAGAACACAGGTGGCAGCTGACCTTGGCCCGCACCTCCCAGAAGGGCCCAGAGCCAGCCCACACAGTGGACAGCTTCAGGACACATCAAAGCACCACCACCCAACCACCTTCACAAATGACACACCCAAGAGACAGACTCAGCAGGAACCAGAGCCCCTGCACAGCTGATCCTCCATAGTGGTCAGAGGTTGGTGGTCTCAGCCTATCTTTGCAGCTGATGGGTCTGGGGGTAAATACCTCCCATTGACATGCCAATAGCAATCAAGGCTCAACCGCAAAAGGAGGGTATACACAGACCACACAGGAGGGACATCTCAAGTGCCCACTTTGGATGATCCAGGAGGCTGTGCCACTCGACTCTACAGAACACCTACTACATTAGGCCACTCTACCAAGTCTGGGAGATATAGCAGCTCTAAATAATACATAGAAACAAACACAGAGAGGCTGCCAAAGTGAGGAGACAAAGAAACATGACCCAAATAAAAGAACAGAACAAAACTCCAGACAGAGAACTAAATAAAATGAAGACAAGCAATCTACTAGATGCACAGTTCAAAACACTGCTTACAAGGATACTTAATGAACTTAGTGAGAACTTCAACAGCATAAAAAAGGACCAGTCAGAAGTAGAGGATACACTAACTGAAATGAGAATGCTTTACAGGGAATCAACAGTACAGCACATGAAGCTGAGAATCAAATCAGCAATTTGGAATATAAGGAAGCAAAAAACGATTAATCAGAACAACAAAAAGAAAAGAAATCAAAAAAAATGAGGATAGTGTAAGGAGCCTCTGAGACAACTTCAGGCATACCACCATCCACATCATGAGTGTGCCAGAAGAAGAGAAAGAGCAAGAATTTGAAAATGAATTTTTTTTAAATGATGGAAAACTCTTATAACCTTGTGAAGAAAGTAGATATACAAGTCCGGATGTGAAGAGAATCCCAGACAAGATGAACCTAGAGAGGTCACACCAAGACACGTCATAATTAAAATGCCAAAGGATAAAGACAAAGAGAGAATCATAAGAGCAGCAAGAGAAAAGTAGTTAGGTAGTTAATTACCTGCAAGGGAGTTTCCATTAGACTGTCAGCTGAGTTCTCAACAGAAATTTTGCAGGCCAGAAGAGATTGGCAAAAAATATTCAAAGTGATGAAAATCAAGAAACTACAACAAAAATTATTCTACCCAACAAAACTATGATTTAGAATCAGAGGACAGATAGTTTCCCAGACAAAAAAAAGCCAAAGGAGTTTATCGCCACCAAACCAGTAGTATTACATAAAATGTTAAAGGATTGATCTCCTTTAAAAAGAAAAAAAAGATAAAAAATATGAAAAATAAAATGGCAATAAATGCTTATCTTTCAACAGTTGAATCTAAAAAACAATAAAAATAAATGAACAAGCAAAACAGAAACAGACTCATAGATACAGAGAACATTTTGATGGTTGCTAGAAGGGAGGAGGGTTTGGGGGATGGGTGAAAAAGGAGAACGGATTAAGAAGTACAAATTGGCAGTTATAGAATAGTCATGAGGATATTAGGTACAGCATAGGGAACACAGTCAATAACACTCTAATGACTCTATGGTTTCAGAGAATTAGTAATGTCTAATCACTAGGGTATACACCTGAAACTAATATAATAATGTATGTCAACTATAACTGAAAAATTTAAAAATGACTTAAAAATAAAGAATTCATTTTTTGCCTGTACTTGTTCTAGTTTTTTCTTTTGTATAATTTTAAAACAATTAAAATGTCCAAATATGAATAATTTTGTCTTCTGCTTTTGTAACTGTCCTATATTTCAGTTGCAGAATTAAAAGTAAGCAAGAAGACTTTCCTTGAAAAATATTGGCAATGAGATAATATAATCCAAGATAAATCATATATTGGCAAAATCTCAGCTTATAATCAATGGATATTTTGATTGCTATATTTATCTTTATAAAAACTGTTCAAAAGTTGCTAGCAATTGTTATAAACTTTTTTTCATCTCTTGGAGACTAGCTCTAAATATTATTGGTAGAGGCTTTTGCAAACTCCCTGCAAAGCTCCTATTGTATCACTAGAGATTTTCAAAAGTTTTACTTAGTTTTCTTCCTCCAGATCTATACAAGGTCTATTCCCTTGCCCTCCCCACCTCAACCCACCCCACCCTACCCCATCCCTGGTTTTCTCTGTACAATAATCCCCCCAAAAGAAGTCCAGGATCTGTCATGAAAGTTTCCTCGTGGGTATCTCAGCTTCTGTGTGAGTGTTTTGGAGGCAAGAATGACACCGTGTTAAACTAGTGTGGTGACACCAGACCTTGGTTCAGCAACCTCTGGCTAGGAAAGAATTTAGACCCAAGACTCAAACTAAAAGAGAAAATTTATTTAGAAAATTGCAGAGGTAGAAGAAGTGAGTGGTAGAAGTGGGCTCAGGAAACAAGTCACAGGGGCAAAAGAAGGGCCCTTGGAGTTCAGGAGACCAAAGAGTAAAGGAAACTCTCCTTGGGGGAAAGTGGAGAAGAATGGGAGAGGTAAGGAAATGTTCCCCAAAGGGAGAGAGGGCTAGGTCCTCCATCCTAAGGGCTTTAAAGGGTGGGGACTTCAGGGAAGGTCTCAGGGGAGGATCTCACTAGAATATTCATTAGTTTTACAGGTGTATTCCCTCGGGGTTGCGGTTTCCACTGATTGGTCACCCCAGGGCAGGGGGTCATTAGTCAGTGCAGCTGGTCCCGAGGCAGCCCTGGCATCCCCCACCCCCCTTCTGGTTTTGCTGCTTTTCTGGGCCTGGAGCTAAAACGCAACTGAGACCTAGATATACTTGATGTGGGGCAGAACCTCATTTGGGGACATAATGTTTAACCACTACTCTCCATCCCCTTGTTTGTTCCATCTAAAGGGGTCTAACCCTCATGACTGACAACATGCCGGAAAAGGAAAGGTCAGGGGTGGGTTCCAACCACGTGACCAGAGATATGAAAGGTCAGGGTGTCTAAACCGTATGACTGGCAATATTCTAGGGGAGGAAAGGTCACTGTAGGGGCTAAGTCCTTGTTTTCCCAATGTTGCCCATTGTTAGGCCCCTGGGCTTTCCACCTTCTCTACCTGTTTTGCAGACAGATGTCATTTGTTGTGGATGATGAGTTTCTTGTTTGTTTTGGGGGTACCTGATTTTTCTCCACGTTGTTTCTTATTCTCCTCCCATTTCCTTCTGTTGTTCTTTGAAAATTTTCCCCTCCAGTTCACTTTCTGGCCCTCACATGTGCCAGAGGGACAGTGTGCCATTAATGGCCTTGTGGGGCATCAGCTGTTCTGGTAGTGCTGGGACATGTGAAATTGGCTGGATGCTGTCAGCTCACACACCTCCACGCTGGGGGAGCACATAATGATCCCACCAGTGATCCCCGGCCAGGCAGCACACCCTCGAGTGGGAGGAAGAGGTAACCACAGGGGGTATGGAGTAGGCCTCAAACTTGACCATCAACTCCCCAGAGCCAAGCGTCAGGGTTCTGGTGCAAATGGCCAGGGTTCCCTTGTGCAAATGGGACATGCTGTGTGTGGGCCAGCCCTTCATGTGGGGTCTGTGAGCAGGTCCTGGAGTTGTACTGCAGGGTGCTCAGGTGGCACTGAAAGAGGTGCAGAGCATGGGTCCCCTGAAAATAAGAGAACAACCCCCACAATCCTTCCTACAGGACTGAGAGAAGGGAAGAGGGAAAGTGCAGAGTTTAATACACATTGCATAACAAAGGCAAAATAATAGCCATGACTTCCTGAAGGGAAGAGGGCTGCTGTCTGGGGCAAATTGTGTATGTGACTGTGAGAACGTGCTGTGACACATGACACAGCCAGGGGGGCTATGCTCTGCTCAGATTCCCCTGTGTCTCTGGGAACTCTTGCTCTGAGGAAAGATGGCAGCCAAAAGAGGGTTGAAGACACCGGGGAGGTGACATAAATGGTGGACACTAATGCACCAATAGGAAGAGCCGGATATTGGATGAGGCAGGAAGTGCTGCCTTGAGGTCGGAGCAGGTCCCCTGGGAGGTCTGCCTGTAGGTCTGTCTGTGGGTCTGCCCATGAATGAGCCAGCCAGAAGGTCTGCAGAGGGGTCAGTCCCTAGGACTGCAGAGAAGGCTGACACGTGGTGGGGAAGTTTGCCTGGAAAGGATCGGCAGTGGAGCTGGTAATGCTGCAGGGGACCTGCTTAGCCACCCAGACTCGTGAGAGATGCTCGGAACTGAACTGTGACCCACAATGTTGAGCTGCAGACTTGTACTTTTCTGAAAGATGTAACTCTGAGTGGTGTGTTCTGAAACTGGCCTGGTTTGGCAGAGGGAGGCAGGACTATTTATTTGGGGGTGTTTTTTAAAGGGAACAGGACTTAACGGTAAAGATCTGCCATTATTCCAAATCTGTATAATCTTTAAATAAACAACCCCTTTCCTTTCTCACCAAACTCTTGCCTTGGAAGTCACACTACGTGGCGGTGTGCAATCAAACACCATGGCTGTTCCAGAGCACCATTGGCTGGTTCTGTAACAGCAGGAGTGCATGGGCTGACCAGCTGGATCTGTGCACCCTGAGGCCCCAGTGCTGGGCAGCTCAGCTGGTCCTGCATTGCACTGTAATGGCCACCACTGTGTGTGGTTCCATGCACTACTGCACCAGACCCAAGGTCAGTGCCCAGCCCCACCTTGCCCACTGTAATGTTGCCTGGAGGTAGGGGCGGGGGGCAGCAGCTCCCCCAGGCAGCATGTACTCCTTCTTCACGAACATCTTGGTTTTCTGAGGGCGCTGGCATTTATAATCTGGTTGCTTCTTCAATGCATTGCTCACTGCCCCTTGAATGACAGCGACTCCGTCTCTGAGAGAACTTTCCACATGAAGCGCAGACAATTGTTGATCTCCCCGAGGTGTGGATCATGCTCCTATAGTCTCGTGCACCTCCACCTCACACCCATCCCAAACTGATAGAATCTACAGCAGTGCTACTCAAAGTGTGGTCCAAAAATTGGTATCAGTTTGTGAGAGGGGAGGAGGGGAGGAGGGGAGAGAGATAAGGCTTTTTCCCAGTGTAAATCAACTGAATTAGTAGATACAGTTTAGTCTAGCTGACTTTTTTCTTTGCTAAGATTTTCTCAATAAAAGAAGCAGTGTATTGATTTACATTCTTCTACAAGCTCTCTATCTCATCTAGATAGATAAACTATTCTTGGACTGGCACTTTGAGTAGCATTGGTCTAAACTACAATTTTAGTTCTAGATTGTTAAAATGTGCTTTTGTGTGTCATTGCTTAGTCGATAATAAAATTTACTAACCTAAATGTTTCTTTTCTTCAACACTTTAAAAATTCTACTTTATTCTTTTCTCTCACTCGGTGCTACTACTCAAAAAATTTAGTCTGACGTTTATTGCTTGGTAACCTGCATTTATTCTCTGGAAACTTTTAGCATTTGCTTTTTGAACTTAGTGCTCTAAAATGTTTATTTAATAGGTCTAGATACAGTTTCTCTCACCTATTCTATTGAACAAGTCAAATGAGTCTTTTCAAACTACGGTCTTACATTTTCCATTCTGAAAATTTTCAGTAATTACCTTCTTGCAATCTTATTTTATTTTATAGTTACTCCAATAATATTGATATTAACATTCCCTCTTCTATCCCCCACAGCTCATATTTGTTCATCTTTTTACCTTTTCCTAATGCTTTCCTTGAATATTCTCCAACCTGACTAGCCAGCGCATCATTTTGTTCTTCAGCTATATTCACTCTATTTAATTATTAAACCCATCCACTGAGACCTTTACTTCAACAATAATATATTGATATTTAATATCTCCAATTCTTCATTGAAGTTTCCTGTTTCATATTTCCCATATTCTCCCTTATGTCTCTGAGGATATTTGTTTTTATTTTAAATTTTTTGTCCACTACATCCATTCACTCTGTTACTTCTGTAATGATTTTTGTTTGTTTTTGTATTTTTTTAATGCTCCTAGATTCATAATGTGAGCTTGTGAGCTCAATTTATCATTGTAAAATCAGTTAGTTACCATGGCAAATAATGGATACTGGGGGAGAAGAGGGAAACTTTAGGCTCTAGCTTGTGCTGGTTTAGGAAGTAGAGGGGTAGGTACATCACAGCATGAAGACTGTCTGGCATTGCACTTTGGACTCAACCCTTCCGTGCCCTGCACCAATGAGATCCTGCCTATCAGGTAAACTAATTAATACCGCTAACCCAGGCATTACTCCTTTCTAACAGTCATCCCCAACACTTTTTTAATAATTTATTGTCCAGCCCATGGGGGACGGTGAGTAAGGAGGTTGGTGGGAATGCTCCAGTACCTAGTTGCACTCAACTCCAACTAATACCCCAGGGCTCACCTAGTCAGCCTGAGATCTGCTGTTCACTCCAACTCCATCACTAACATTCATTGAATTGCCCTCCAGAGGCCCCATACTTCATCACAGGCAGCTGACTCAGCAGCTTTGATTGTAACCTTCTTCAACATGAAGTGAAATAAGTCAGATAGAAAAAGTAAAGAATCATATGATTTCACTCATATGTGGAATATAAAACTGAAAGCAACAAACGACCAAAACAAATAAAATTCATAGACACAGACAACAGTATGGTGGTTAACAGAGGGAAAGGGGTGTAAGGGGATACTAAAGGGCAAAAGGGGTCAAATATGTGGTGACAGAAGGAGATTTGACTTTGGGTGGTGAACACAATTAAATATACAGATCATGTACCACAGAACCGTACACTTGAAACCTATGTAATTTTATTAACCATTGTCCCCCAATAAATTTTTTTTTAAAAATCTAGTTTTTCCATTTTCCACTAAAATGACTAAATCTTTTGTCCTGCTTTTCTCAAAACTCTCCACAGAAATCATTTGTTTTTAGAGCAGAACCTGGAATATAAGTTTTCTATAAGTAAACAGTCTCATACTAAATACAGAGAACTTTCCCATTTAAAAAAACTTTTTAACCCTGGCCAGTGTGGCTCAGTTGGCTGGAGCATCGTCCTATAAGCCAAAAGTTCGTGGGTTCAATTCTCAGTCAGGGCACATGCCTAGGTTGTGGGTTCGCCTGGGTCATGGTGGTGTAAGAGGCAACTGATTGATATTTCTCTCTTGCATCAATGTTTCTCTCCCTTGCTCTCTCCCCTCCCCTCTCTCTAAAATCAATAAGCATGTCCTCAGGTGAAGATGTTTAAATAAATAAATAAATAAATAAATAAATAGTTAACCTTTCATTTCTATAAAGTAGAATTAAAAAGCAGGCCTGCAACTGCTGTCCTCAGGAAGCCTTGCTCACAAGAGTGGCCCTTGGCTGGCATCTGAGAACTTGATCAGAAAACTTTCCCTAAATGATAACAGTGGTTCACTGTACCTGTACTATTTGTACAAACAATGTGGTTTATGCTAAACATCTGCTTTCCTTCTGAGTGCACAGAATTTCACTGAGTATAGTCAGTCACAAAGGCAGTTTTTGCTTGCATGACCAGCCCACAGTAAAAACTCTAGGAGAGTCCTAGGCTCAGACCAGTGCTCCTGGTAGACATTTCTCAAATGTTGGCATAGCTTGTTGCTGGCAGAACTAAGACTATCCTGTGCAACTCCACTGGGAGAAGACTCATAGAAGCTGGTGACTGGTTTTCTCCAGACTTCACCTTGAATGCCTTTCCCTTTACCATTGCTTCTCATATATTCTTTAAATGTGATAAATGGTCATGTGTATGACCACATGCTGAGACCAGTTGAGTTCTCCTAGTGAATTACCAAATTTGTGGAGTAGTCTTGGAGACCCCTGACACAATTTACCTGTGAACAAATTAAACAACCTGAATATATCTCAATGTCTCTGCCTCTGGAATGCCATCTTATCCATTCAGGGTGCCAGAAAGTACCCTTCCAAGTAAGGCAATAAGTATGTAAATTAGAGGGATACTACAAAGTAAACTTGCCCATCAAAATATCCTTTCCTAATGTGGAATATAGAATTAAAATGCTGCAAATCTTATCAGTGAGAACAGCAAAATCCATGCTTTTTTCCCACCAAAAGAAAAATATAGTAAACAAAACAAAAAAAATAAAAACACAAGTTGAAAAGTGTTCTAAAATATTTTAATAGAACTAGTATGGCAGTGAGACCAAATACACAATTACAAATGATAAAATTGACTACATAAAATAATCATCTTTCTCTCTATTGAGAAAAACAACCTTGAGGGAAGGGAAGCACTACGCTACTCCCCCTCCAAACCCAAATCATTCTAAGAACTCACCTCCTACACGCGAGCACTGTCTGATATTTAATCTCCAGATCTCTTTAGAAAAATCTGTTGGTAGATCAGGCAAAACCTTAAAAGAAAGCTCAAAAAGTTCTGAAGGAAAAAAAACATCAATCCTCTCTGAAGTTAGAGAATGTACTATAAAGTGAAACTAGTTTATTTAATGAGCTCCCAAAGAAGAGGATAATAGAAAATATATCACTGTTGTTCTTTGAATGATGGGAAAAAAATACCTTTTAAGAATAACAATGTATAATCTAATTAGAAATTACATGGACAAGTCATACATGATGTTGCATGTATGTGCCCTAAATTTCTGTCAACATGTTAGGTGATATCTAATGTAAATCTTTTAAATGAGCTGTTGAACAGAAAATTTTAGAAAGCATAATTAAATGTAGTTTAAATTTAAAGCATTCATTCAGACAGTAGTCATTAAAATTTAAGCAATTCAAGTTATATGTGGAAAGTTCTCTCATGTTACTCTCATTCATATAATGCCTCTCCCTCCTTTCCTCCTCCCAGTATTTCCTCCCTAACACAAGAGTTTGAGGTCCCAATTAGATTATAACCATTATTTTCTCATTTTATTCCTGGCATCCAGATTAATTCAGCCATAGCAGGCACTCAATAAATGTTAATCACTGTTTTAAAGAAAATAGGATACGAAAGGGTCTTACATAAATTACTGAGATCTCATCCATTACCTTTCTGCATCTTATTTCTGTCAGAGCATTCAAACAATTTCTAGTATAGATGTTAGTTAATCTGTGTATGCTGTTTACTGACTCTTGATGTCCCTGACTCTGCCCACCTACCTAGACCAACATTCGCTTTCATGTCTTAGACAGAGTCCATAAGCGTAGTTATTGTAGAACTTGGACATATACTGAGATCACTCTGAGATCACCCAGTGACCCTTCATTACAGAGACAGGCATTGCTGAAGGAACAGCTGAGATGATCACATCCTAATGGTAAGATCCCACCACTGTTCCATCTATGCTCCTTCTATTCTCATCAGATAAACATGACAGAGTAGGACTATGCCATTTAGGTCAGACAGATTTTAGCATTAAAAGATGATTCTGAAGAATGTGTGTAAAGCATCTTCCTAAGTCATATTAAATGTACTGACTACAAGTTTAGCAAAGTACATCCTGACCTCAGTGCTGCAGAACTAGACCAAGGGTGGGTTTCCCACAGTGCTCTGGGGGAAGCACTAAAATGCCCTTAGATCAATTCAAGCCCTATTGCATGTCCTTGTTATGTCTGCACAATCTGCATGACTAAACAGTTGCTTAGTTTCCTAATGCATACTCCCTTTTTCTACTAGGACTTAAATCCTATTCAGAATCTCAGCCCTAACACCCAGAAAGCAACATCCTGATTCCAATACTTTATTTATATAGATAATTAAAAAGCAGACTAAAGGAGGAAAAGGGGATGATTAAATTATGTGGTTTTCCTTGTCATATTTATTTCCAGTGGATTATTTGACCCCTCAAATTTTGGATGACTATTTTGCAAAATCTGTCCTGTCAAATGATTCTGGATTCAGACAACGTAGGATTACAAAATGAGTACTGTGACATTTACTAATCCCTGGCTAGGATAATACTTCACCCACACAGACCACCTGGGACCAAGATGCTGCCAACAGTAAATTATAATATTGCCAGAACGGAGAGTACTACTGCAGCATCCCATCCACCTGATGCAGACACCAGCCCAGTGTCTCCATCATTATGAATGAAATAAGACATTCACATGGACTACCGAGTTCAGTGGAAGAAAAGGGACAGCATGGCTTTTCTCAAGGGGAGCAAAAGCCACAGCCTCCGCCATGACAGGCCTTTATTGGGTTTCTCCACTCATTACATGATGGTCCTCATTTACTATGCACAGGTTCACTTTAGGTGGTTACCTTTTACAGAAAACAAAAGAGCCAGTGCTGCTAATCCCATCACAGAAGAGGGATATTTGCAAATGAAAAAACAAAAGTGGTTGAACCGGTTACACTCATCCTTGGAAGTTTTAGCATGGATTTTAGGAAGTTACTTCGCAGTAAATGTCCTCAACTCAGGGTGAGGGAGTTTTAGCAAAAAACAACATTCATAGCAGCCTAGGTACATTGCAGGCCTGATTCCCCACGGGAGAACCTATCTCTAGGTGTGGGTCCTGTGTATCTCCGAGTGGGAGCTGGGCCCACACCACCCATAACGATCTCCTACATCCACCAGACTGGAACCCCTTCAATACTGATTTTCCTAGACTTGGGCAATTTCCTGTAGACCCCATGATTTCTACTGCAGCTCTGCAACAGAGTTAACTCCCCTAATTTCTCCCATTTCTAGCTTTTTACCTTCATTAATAGGCTTCACTGTTCTGCATGCCCCATCTTTGACCTTCTTCTTGCCCTGGAAATTATAGAAGAATTTGATCACATTTACCCAAGGAAAGCATAATGTATTATTTACTCTAAACCATCTTTCTGAAGTTTTGTATGTCTTATTTATGTAGACACTTAAAAAATAGAGTGAAGGAGAAGAAAAAGGATGATTAAATAAATTAAGTGGTTTGCCTTGTCATATTTATTTCCAGTGGATTGTTTGACCCCTCAAACTTTAAATGACAAAATAATTTATTTTGCAAAAATTGTCTTGTCAAATGATTCTGGACTCAGACTATGTAGTATTACAAAATGAGTTCTGTAATGTTTACTGATCCCTGAACACCTCTAAAACCCTTCTAAGAACTGGCAAAGTCCTTTGTGCTCTGGTTTATTCCAAACTGGGGACCCTAAGGTTTAGAAATGAAATGCACATATGAAAGCACTTTCAAAGTTCAGAATTGTCTGGCAATGTGCCCATGTACACTTGGAAATTTGTTACAAGTAGCATTATCAATCAGTGAAGAAAAGATTAATTAATTAATAAATATTATTGAGACAATTGGCTAACCACTTGGGGAAAAAATAAAGCTAAATTCCTAATGGACTCTTTTCTTTAAATTCTAGATGTATTAAATATTTAACTACCAAAAAAACATCGAATGACTAGAAGAAAATTTGTTTATAAGCTTAGAATTTTCTTAAACATAACTCAAAGCTTAGAATGTTACAGAACACAATGGGGGGCCAAAGGCAATATACTATTACCGAAAGGAAGCCCCCAGGTTTGTTATGTCCGCTGCCTTATAGGAAAGACATCTCTCAATGCCAGAGATTCGTAAAAAGGAAAGGAAATGTTTATTTAAAGCTATACAGACTTAACATAGTGTCCCAATGTCTGTCTTCATTAAAATATCCCAAAGTCCCTTAAAACACCCACAAACACACACAGTCCTTCCTTCCCCCTTTTGCCCAGTCTAGGATACTGTATCTCAAGAAAAGAAATAGAAGTCCATGGCTCAGGCAGCCCCCACTTCTCCCCGGTAATCCATCTTGGCTGGTAGGTCTCCCTTGGTTCCCGGCACCATCAGCTGTGTCGCTGGGATTTCTGCTAAAGCCAGGTGGTGGTTCCCCCTATTAAAGTTGCAGGGGTCCCCACTCTGGCAAAGCGGTGTGGTTCTCTCTTCAATGGCTGCCGCGTCTCCCTTTAAATCCCCGCACCAATCTTCCTCTGCAGCCCCACTTCCACATCCTCCCACAATTGGCTACACTTGCCAGGACTCCTATATCCTTCCAGCTTTATTGGGCTGCCATAGTGAGTCTGGGCAGGCATGGCCCCATGTCATGGAGCCAATCTTCTCCAAGCTCCTGCACAGGTGCTGTAACTTGGGGAGGTTGCCTCCCAGTTACATCTTGGGGGGCAAGTTACTTCCATCCCCCTGGCTCACAGCATGGCCACAGCTATTTAACATATCTATGTAACCAGTGAAAGGTTATAGATATGTTAAATGACCACACCAGAGGTTAGCTGTGAGGCTGTTGCTATGCAAACCAGCTCTCAATGGCCCTGCTCCATGTGTTCCTTCCCCCAACTCACACCTGTGGGGGGGAGGGGGGAGGACATCCTAATATGTCCTGAACACCTTCAGTTCTGGACCCCATTCCAAATCCCTATTTGGGGCCCCCCTCTTGGCTGCACCCTGTAACAAGAATACATAGCCAGACTGTTCAGTTGGCTTCTTACAAATTAAAAATCGGTACAGCCAAAAGTACTATTAAAAAGTCAAAAGATAAACAAGTTGGGGAAAACATCTGGAGATGAGAGATAAGAAGTCAATGTTCTCAGTTCTCAATAATTAAAGTTATTATAAATCATTTTTGAGGTGAATAATCTAATAGAAAAATACCATTTACAAAAAAAGAAATACAAATGGCCAAAAATGTCAAATTATGTTCACCTTCCCTAATCATCACGAAAATATGAATTAAAACAAGAAATAAGATTCTTTATCTGTTAGATTAGCACGATTAGGCAACATGATAACACCCTCGTCTTACGGCGTCTGTTTTGGTACTGTCATAATTTATTATTAGGGAGTAATTTGGGACAATTCCTCTACAGAATAAGTTTTCAATAGAGATATGAAAAATGTAAGTGCACATATCCTATGACCATTGAGTCCTCTTCAAGGAATTTATCCCACTCCCCTAAATGTGCAAAGATATCTATTTATGAGTATTCACTGCAGCATTGTTTATAATAACAAAGCCTAATTAGTGATCAATAGGACTATGGGAAAATAGAATAATACGCTTCCATTAAAAACAATCATGTAAGTCAGGACATACTGATATGGAAAGATTTCTAAATATACTGTGTAGAACAGTATTTTGAGTTAAAACACATACACACAATGATGTATATATCCAAAATATCTGGATGTTTACAATACAGTGTTTTATCGTGGGGGATACCAGGGGAGGGAGGGAAAGCTAACGCAAAGATCAAAATAAGGTGGCCAGCAGGTCAAGCTACTATAGAAGTCATTGGTCCTGTTCATTAATTTTTGTATGACATTTGTACAAGAATCGTCACTGAATATTCGACATTCGTACAAGATTAGTCACTGAATAACCTGGGGAATAGCTCGAGAGGCTGTGAGTTAAGATTGCTCTTCTGTTTTGTGCTGATGTTTCTGAAGATCTATATAATATTTAAAGCAGGAATATCTTTTATTTATTTCATCATAACACCTGTATCTCTCATTCCGGTGCTGATGAGTTTGAATTGCTTTGAGAATAAACTTTTGAAATAAGATGTCCTTACGTAACTTCCATGAAATAACGAACAGATTTATTTCTGTGCAAAACTGTTTTTGCTTCTATTGTGTAAGAAATCTCTAAAACTCAATGACATTTTCTAAAGCTACAGAGAAAGCATTTCTATAAACTGTCCTTCTCTGTAAACCAATTGCCATTTCAACCACATTCTTCATCAGCTTTTTTCTGCAGGAGTGTCTTTCCTAGTGATGTCCGTCAACGTCAAAGATCCGGGAGACAACCATAAACTGTTCAAGTATTCGGGCCTGAAACCCAGTCGAGCTTCACGGTTTTCTCCTTCCCCTGAAACTTAAGAGGCCACACAAGCAGGTATGCCTTTTGACCTCCGGAAATCGGTAAACAGCCTCCCCACAGCGACAAACAACTCAAAAGCGAGTGTGGAAGGAACACAGCTGCGCGCCCCCCATCCGGTCCCCCAAGTCCCTGCCCCCTAGCCTCCGGCTCACAAGCCGCGAGAACCTTACGGCGCGAACGGGAGAGCAGAGGAGACTACAATCCCCAGTAGGCTTAGAGGGAGCGGGACCACGCACGCGCGGCCCGGTGGCTGGAAATAAGGTCTTGCTGCAGCTTCTGAGAGAGAATAATGGCAGCGCCCACATTGCTACCTGGCCTGGGCAGGCTCTTTGAGATGCCAGCTGCGCTGGTGCACATGAGCCGAGCTTACAGCAAGCCCCAGGCCTTCACGGAGGTTCTACAACTGCCAAAGCGGCAACTGACGAAGTTTGTGTTCCCCTTGCAGGAACTTCAGCGGCACCTCCTCTCCGCCTCCACGTCCGATCTTCACTTGAAGATCTTCGACCCGAGCCTGGAAGACATCGCGAGGGCGGAGGGCTTCTTTACGGCCACTGCCGGGAACCGCATCGAGTACCTCAGTTCCGCTGTGCGTCTGGACCACGCCCCGGACCTTCCCCGCCCTGAGGTGAGAGGCAGCTGCTGGCTGCTGTGAAGGCTGGGGAAGGGGTTTTGCCCTCACCTATTTGTTGTCACAGAACGAGAGAGTTTTTCTAACTTATAACTAACTTAAGTAGAAAGTAAGTCTAGTTTTAAGTCTTTGGGTAATGAATATAGAAGACGTTACAAGGTTTAAAAACCTAAACTAAGCATCCAAGATATTATGCTTTTATTTTTTTCCTATTTAATTGAAGTAGGGAATACAAAGTGAAGACTATGAAAAGTATGATTTTCACAAACAATGTGATCTTTATCGAGATGTAATTTTCACCGTATCTGAACTTCCTATTGTGTAAAAAGAATGATACATATATGGCAGTAATGTAGATTTTTAAAAACCATGACGACATTCCATGATTGAACATTTTATGTATGTACTGCAGTTTACTAATATTTTGTTCTAAGACTCGTAAAAGAAACCTCAGCTCTTTACATACAGTAAGTTCTCACTTATGATAGTTTCTTGGAAACTGGGACCGAAAGGGATATCACATAACCGAAATGAATTTTACCGAAGGCTAATTGATACCGAGTTAAGTTCCTAAGGCATATTTCTTGGTCCCCAAAACATCGCGTAACACCTAAATAAAGACCCCCCCAAATTTATAATATTAAACATTGAATGAATGTGAACTATACTTACATTTAAGATGAATAAAAACAAGGTAATTATTTTTCAATCCGTTTATTCCAGTTTAGGGTATTGAGCTCTCCTGGCAGCTCAGAGCAGAAGGCAGGAAGCAGCCCTGCACAGGAGCCATGCAGGGCCCACTCGCACACACCCACACTCACTCAGAGTGGGACCGTTTAGACTCTCAGGTCCACCTAACCATGCACAGCTGTGGGGTGTGGAACTACCTGGAGAAAACCCACACACGGGGAGAACATGAAAACTCCACACAGGCAGTGGTCCTGGCCATGAATTGATCCCCCCCCCCCATCAATGTTATAACTAAATGACATTGAACAAAAGGATGATATTCAAGGACCTGCTGTATTTGTAGTAACTGCTCCACTACACTGAAAATTTTCTTCTACTATATTTAGAACTGCTGGAATTCAGAAACATATCATTTAATGATTGTGATGTAGCATCACTTTTTGATTTAAGCTTTTAAATTACTGGACATTTTGTGTATTTGTTTTTTAAAATTCAGTTTTATTATCTATAGGTTATCATTGGATTTAATCTGGCAGAGCATTTGAAATTTATGCAGGCTTCAGATCAGTTCATGCTGAAGGACTGACCCCAGTTTTGCACAATATATAGCATCCCTGGCCCTTGCCTACTACATGCTACCTGATCATATTGATAACCAAAAATTTCCTTACAGATTTCCAAAACACGCCTCACATAGCAGTGCTGCCCTCATTTACAACCACTGGTTGGTATTGTACCTCCTCCAATACCATGTTAAAAAGCAGAGGCATATGTATTATCAGTTATTATGAAGAATATTTTGTTGCTTTCTACACTGTAGAACAGCAAATTTTTAAATATATTTTATCGATTATGCTATTACAGTTGTCCCATTTCCCCCCTTTCACTCCCCTCCACCCTGCACACCCCCTCCCACCCACATTACCCCCCTTTAGTTCATGTCCATGTGTCATACATATAAATTCTTCAGCTTCTACATTTCCCACACTGTTCTTACCCTCCCTCTGCCTATTTTCTACCTACCATCTATGCTACTTATTCACTGTACCTTTTCCCCCTCTCTCCTCCTCAAACTCCCCAGTTGCTAACCCTCCATGTGATCCTCATTTCTGTGGTTCTGGTCCTGTTCTAGTAGTTTGCTTAGTTTCTTTTTGTTTTTGTTTTAGCTGTGGTTGTTAATAATTGTGAGTTTGCTGTCATTTTACTATACATGTGTTTTATCTTCTTTTTCTTAGATAAGTCCCTTTAACATTTCATAAAATAAGGGCTTGGTGATGATGAACTCCTTTAACTTGACCTTATCTGAGAAGCACTTTATCTGCCCTTCCATTCTAAATGAAAGCTTTGCTGGATAGAGCAATCTTGGATGTAGGTCCTTGCCTTTCATGACTTAGAATACTTCTTTCCAGCTCCTTCTTGACTGTAAGGTCTCTTTTGAGAAATCAGCAGACAGTCTTATGGAGCCTCCTTTGTAGGTAACTGTCTCCTTATCTCTTGCTGCTTCTAGGATTCTTTCCTTGTCTTTAAACTTGGGTAATGTAATTATGATGTGCCTTGGTGTGTTCCTCCTTGGGTCCAACTTTTTTGGGACACTCTGAGCTTCCTAGACTTTTTGGAAGAAAGAGGCATTTCCTTTGCCAGATTGCAGAAGTTGTCCTTTATTATTTGTTCAAATAAGTTTTCAATTTCTTACTCATCCTCTTCTCCTTTTGGTACCCCAATAATTCATATGTTGGCACATTTAAAGATGTCCTGGAGGTTCCTAAGCCTCTCCTCATTTTTTTGAATTCTTGTTTCTTCATTCTTTTCTGATTAGATGTTTCTTTCTTCCTTCTGGTCCACACCATTGATTTGAGTCCAAGTTTCCTTCCCATCACTATTGGTTCCCTGTACATTTTCCTTTATTTCACTTAGCATAGCCTTCATTTTTTCATCTAATTTGCGACCAAATTCAACCAATTCTGTGAGCATCCTGATTACGTTTTTTGAACTGTGCCTCTGATAGGTTGGCTATCTCTTTATCTCTTAGTTGCATTTTTTCTGGAGCTTTGATCTGTTCTTTCATTTGGGCCATTTTTTTGTCTTGACACACCTGTTACATAGTGAGAGGCAGAGCCTTAGATGTTCACCAGGGCGGGGTAACCCACATTGCTGGGTGGTGACACTGGGTTGTGTATGTAGGAAAGGGGTCCGAGAGGGAACAATGATGCTTGCTCTGCTCTCTGCCGGCTTTCGGTCACTTCCCCCGTTTTCCACAAGCAAACTGGGCCCTTCTGGTGCTGATTCCCATGGGGGTGGGTTTGTGTATGTTCTAGGACCCTGTGGGTCTCTCCAACGAACTTTTGTGTGAGGCTAGGAGTTCCCGCTCCCCCTTTGTTTCACCTGGTGTATCTGCACAGGAATTTGGAACCACCTGCTCCACCAGCTGTGGCCTTGCAGAGAGTCCTCTATGCTCTATGCCCGGCTGCCTGACTGCCTCTCCTACCAGTCTGGATGAATGTGTCTTCTTTAACTCCTTGGTTGTAGGACTTCCATACAATTTGATTTTCTGTCAGTTTTGGTGGTTTTTTGTTTTTAAATTGTTGTTGTCCTTCCTTTGGTTGTGCAAGGAGGCATGGAATGTCTACCTATGCCTCCATTTTGGCTGGAAGTCACTAGAACGGCAATTTTCAACCACTGTAACCACAAGACGCACTCTGGTGTGCCACAAGAATTTTAAAACATGCAATACCTGACTTTTTACTCAGGGGCACTGACCTCTCTTCCCTTGGATTGTCAAAGAAAAAAATTACAACAGCCAACACGAGACATCTGGTATAAATGAATTATACCTATTTTTGTGTCAGATCAGCAAAAAAAAAAAATGTTTTGGTGTGCCATGGAATTTTAGCACTTAGTTTATGTGTGCCATGAGATGAAAAAGTTTGAAAATCACTGCTATAGAGGACTAAAGGAGAAAAGTTTAATTGGAAGATGAGAGTTCAAGAAAAAGGATATAGTGTACTCTGCAAGTTTGTGGGGAAATGTAGGTCTAACTTCAAAAAGCAAGTGTAAATATAGAATGTTTAATAAATGTTGCAGATATTCTTAAGCACATAGTGTAATTAAAAGCACAGATTCTGACCCTGGCTGGTGTAGCTCAGTGGATTGAGCGCGGGCTGCAAACCAGGCATCGCAGGTTCGATTCCCAGTCAGGGCACATGCCTAGGTTGCAGGCCATGTTCCCCAGCAACCACACATTGATGTTTCTTTCTCTCTCTCTTTTTCCCTCCCTTCCCTCTCTAAAAATATAAATAAATAAAATCTTAAAAAAAAAAAAGCACAGATTCTGAATATAGATGTCTTGAGTTCAAATTTTTAACTCCTTCACTTTCTAGCTGTTATTTAACCTCTTTCTACCTTATTTTATAATCTGTAAAATAGGGATAATAATATTGCCTGTCTCATAGGGATGTTGTAAAAAGTAAATAGGGAAGTATATGTTAAATAGTTAGAACAGCACCTGGCACATAGAAATGATTCAGTAGGATAGTAGCTATATGTTAGAATTTGAGTTTTGACCAAGCACACATCACTTTTCATGGCTAGGCAAGACCAAATAGTTTGACAGGTTTTTGCAGCTAATATATCATTAAATAAATAAACAAACAAACAAATAAGCAAGTACTCAGTTATCTTTTTTCTTTTTAATTTTTATTGAATTTATTGGGGTGACATTGGTTGATAAAATTATATAGGTTTCAGGTGTACAGTTCTATAACACATCTGTATATTGTGTTGTGTGTTCACCACTTAAAGTCATGTCCTTCCATCACCATTTATCCCTTTTACCTTCTTCTAATTCCCCTCTTCCCCCTTTCCCTCTGGCAATCACCATACTGCTGTCTGTGTCTGTGAGCTTGTCGGGCTTTTTGGTTTTTGCTTAATCCCTTCACTTTTTTCACCCAATCCCCCTTCTTTTTTCTAAGGTGTGTTTTATAGGCAGAAGCAATGTTGGAAAATCCTCTCTAATAAAGGCTTTATTTTCACTGGCTCCAGAGGTTGAAGTCAGAGTCTCCAAAAAACCGGTATGTTAAAATAAAAAATCTGTCTGAACTATCTCTGAATTGACTAAGATGAATAATAAATAAGTGCTGGGAAGTACAAGAAATCGTAATTGCCAACTTCCTAGAAAAGTGATTTCTTTCAAACAAGTAGTAAAGGAAGACATTTCATTAGTGCCCGTGTATTTCTTTGAAGAAAGGGAAAATACAGCTAGATTTATTTTAGTAGTCTTGCCAGTATCTTGAGGAAATCTTCCTTGGTCTAAATTTTTTCGAAAGAGTTGTTCTGTTGTTATTCTATAATTGCTTCTCTGAATGATCATCTTAGTTTTACATTGATTTCAGGGGGAACAGTTTTAAAGTGTTTTTTTTCCTACTATAATCTTTTATACCTTGCTAATTGATACATATATACCAGTTTACCTGGGCCAAATTATGTGCTTATTATCCCAGCCAGTCTCCTGAAGTAGCTTTCTGTCATTTTCTAATTTTCTCTACTTCCTCCTCAATGATGCAGACTCCACCAATATCTAAATACCTTCTCTTCAAAATTTGCCCACAGTTCCCCTCACCCTATTACATATTCATGGCAAAACATTCCCACCAACCCAGTGCTCACTGTCCCCTTTCCTTGCATTGGAATTCTTCTGGGAGGCTTCACTAGTCCTTTCTCGTCGTCCACTTCTTCATTTACTTGATTCCCTGGCTCTGTCTCTAATGATTGTTGTCATTTGTTAATCCTCCCGCCCTTACCCCTGCCCTGCCTCACCAAGTAACCCAGCTAAACTCTCACTCCTAGGTAGAGGAGTTCCCTTCCTGTTTTGAGAGGATGATGCAAGGAATGTATTTTTGACATTCCTAATTCTAAAATCATTTTCCTATAGATAGACACATAGCTGACTGGGAACCTAAGCACCATCTATAAAGTCTTTCCTTTGAAAATACTTGTTCCACGTTCCAAACAACTGACTTTTTAAATTATTTATCTTAATCTTTCCTTGCCTGATTAATGTCCATAGACACAAAATCATGAACAAACCACTTACCATCTGTACATCAATTTTGGTTGCACAGATATTGCATAATGCTGTACATACTTTTTAAAAATGGTTTTCAAAACCCATCTAATGAAACATGCAAGCCATGTTCATTTTAGGGATGCAGTAGTCTAGGCATGATAAACTATCAGGCTTTGCACCTAGGTTGTGTGACTGTGTGACTAACAGTTAAGCATTTAATTTAACTTACCTGCACCATAACTCATTTCTTCTTAGAAATATATTACTCATAAGAGAATATTGACTAGAACAGTCACACCGTTTAGAACAGGTTAACTTTTTCACTGAGAGAGAGCTAATGAAATAGGAAAGACTCCAAAATATTTTGCTTACATATTTGTAATATGCAATCTAAAGTTCTTAAGTCATATTTCTCTTAAAATTTTGAATTAGAGAAGTAGTACCACTTAAGCCTGTCTCCAGCCACTTCTGTCTTCTTTTCCTAATCACTGTCAGCATAACTGGGATTATATACAGAATACTTATACATGTTAATAAATGACTAAATAGAAAATATTTTGAGTTATGAAATATAAAGGACATATTTTAAGGAAGCTTTTATTTTTCCATTTATCAGGGTCACACAAAGAAAATGAATTTTTTTAAAGTTGGAAAATATTTCACATTGGTGGACATGCCAGGTTATGGCTATAGAGCACCTGAAGATTTTGTTGATATGGTAGAGACCTATCTAAAAGAACGAAAGAAGTAAGGAAAAAAATTTTTATACTAGTTACACATTTAACCCAAAAGCATCTTTTTATTATTCTCATAATGTTTTACAACACAGTATTTAGAACCATGATATTTTCTGCTTACTTTGTTTTTCACTATAGGTTGGCTTTATCTTAAATTCAAGTATTTTTCTAAATTGAGACTACAAATAGTACTTCAGCAGAGCTTACTAATTTTTTTTTTATACCAGACTGTTAGATGGCTAACTTTGGAAATGAGAACTATTGGTTAATGTGGCATTTACCAAATTCAAATACACTTCTATAAATTCCAATCATCCTTAAAGTACTTCTAACATCACATCCTCTGTAAAGGTTAAATTTTTTTTGTCTCCCTAGGTAGTCAAATGGTAGCTATATGTTTCAAGCTTTGCACAGATACAGAAAAATTTGTTAAATTTTTGAAGTATAAAAAAGTATTAACAAGTATCTTTTTATTGTGGCTTTATATAGAAACTAAGATGAAATATTTACACAAGAAAGTACAAAATATAGTATATGTCTGGTTTGTGTTAGATATCTGTTAGACTTAAAATGATATTTGTTAATTGATATTTTAATGATAATATAGTTAATTGGGTTCATATCTCTTTCTCCCACTAGAGTTCAAGCTCTTAGAGGAAGGGGCTCACTCACCTTTGTAACCAGTCCCAAGTACATTTTCATGTTCAACACATGCTACTGAAATAAATTGATGTTTAGTGAACTTAGTTAACTATTGGACTGTAGGATGGACTTCCTTGTGAACTGAGAGTTCCTTTTGCCTAAAGAAATTTTTAAATTGTGGATTGAAAATTAGTCAAAGGAAAGTGAGGGTTGGGAATAAATAAATGAATTTCATATCGCCTTTCATCTTTATTTCTGCATTCTTATAGTTTGATGAGAACATTTTTGTTAGTGGATAGCGTTGTCGGAATTCAAAAAGCAGACAGTATTGCCATAGAAATGTGTGAAGAGCTTGCGTTACCTTATGTGGTAAGTATTTCTTTTGAATTATGGTTGCAGTTAGAAATACCAGTTCTCTGTGTGTGTATCTGTCTTTTTAAAGAATAAGTAGGTCTTGACTCTTGAAAAGATAAAGGAATACCTTTTCAGTTGTTTGGCCATTGATAAAATAAGTTCCGTGCTACTTTTCTCTCAGCTCTAAGTTTTCAAAATTATACTCAAAGTAAAGTTTTTTAAGCTGTTCATTTAGTGCTTATAGGTGCTTTTCTTTATGATTTTTTTAAAAGATTTTATTTATGTATTTTTAGAGAGGGAAGTGGGGGAGAGAGAGAGAGAGAGAGAAACATCAATGTGCGGTTGCTGGGGGACGTGGCCTGCAACCTAGGCATGTATGTGCCCTGACTGGGAATCGAACCTGCAATGCCTGGTTCGCAGCCCACGTTCAATCCACTGAGCTACACCTGCCAAGGCTCTTTATGATTTTTTTAATGGCAATATAAACATTTGTCTAAAATGTGTTAGTAGCTCTTTAACAGCAGCTTGGCAGATAGTACTTATCAGTATGTAAATAAAACTGCAACTGAAAATTTGCTAAGCTAATTTGGAATTTCAGAACCATTATAAGAAGATAGTAGGCTCTAGCACATACAAGTAGGATTTTTACACTATATTCTTAAAGAAAACAAAATTTCTTCTGGGTATATTTTACCAGTGTTCTTTCTGTTATTTGCTCTAGAGTAGAATATAGATGAGTAGGTTGGTATCCACATTTATTTTGCCTTTTGAGTTTTCCAAATAAAATAGCACTCTTAAGGAAAAGTGGAGAACTCATTGACTGTAATTTTGTTTTTAAAAAATGTCAGAAAACCACTAAAATGTAGCAGTGGAGTTTGATGCAAATCAAACCATGTTACTCGTCAGCACCTTTTCTGTGGTCTTAGAGTTACGGAGTTCTTGGGTTTGCAGAGCCCCGGGAGGCATTAGTGACAACCTAGTTAGGAGGAGCCGAAGGGTTGATAAACACAGTCTACGCAGTACACATGCGATGAGTCAGAAAGTTTCATTTTATCGAAATGCCCAGGAAAATCTGATAGAGCAAGGTTTTACTTTTTAATGGATTTGTAATCGAGCCATGCCTTGACCTTCCTCTGATATGTAATTGTCTTTGAATAGGTAAATTTATTCAAAGTAATTATTTACTAGTAAGCCTAGAAAATTTGAGGCTTAACTTGGAGTATAACTGTGTATAACTTGGAATCATGGATACAACCTACAAACAGCCTGATTTCTAATTTTTCCTTTAGATTATTACATGTAAGATGGAATCATTTCGTAGATCAAAAATAATTATAAGTTGGCAATTTTATATGAATCAACCTAATGATACTCACTTACATATTGAATATCTTCAACCACAAGACATATAGTGATCATATGAAACATTTGGTTTATGGTAGTTGCAAATATGGCTCCAGGGTCCTTTTCACTGGTTTTGAAGCCAATGTACTACAGTCCTGTGTAGTTCAAGCACCGTTAAACAGGGACCACGTAGTGCATACTTTGTACCTTGTGTACACAGGACTGTACAATAACTCACTTATCTTTACAGTAACTCATTTAGCACACATTGCTTTTATTTTATAGATGAGGAAACAAGTACAAAGAGATTAAACTTGAACAGGTCACCTAGTTATTGAAGAATATGTAGCTAAAATGGGTAAAACTGTGTATTAAAAATACTTTATTTCTAATGCTTAAGTATTTGTTTTCTTGCAGATGGTATTAACAAAAATTGACAAATCTTCCATGGGACATCTTCTAAAACAAGTGCTTCAGATCCAGAAATTTGTTAACACTAAAACACAAGGATGTTTTCCTCAGTTGTTTCCTGTAAGGTAAGAGTTGAATTGTTTTCATAGCTTCGTGGACTGACAGCCTTTATTACATTGGTATTTCTTGGCCTTTTGGCTAAGATCAAGTGCAAATCAGTATTTGTTAAATTGGGGTATCACTTAAATGAGGGAAATTGGGAAGACTACGCACTTAGTTATGATTTATTGGTACAACCCATCAGTACTTTTATTTTTCTCTTCCCTCTATTCTTGTTTCCTTCTGCAGATTTTGCTGTACCTTTGTTCTCTTTCTTCCTTAGCCTAGCTCAACCCCACACCACGCAGAAGTGAAAACTTTGTACTTTTTAGAATCAGCTCAATAACAACCACAATAAAGGTACTACCATCCCTTTCTCAGCTTCACAGAAAAACAACTTATTTTTATTGTAGAAAACTCATTCAGGCTGTGAGGGATAAAAATGTTCCTTTAAAAGGACCACATGTAAAAAGAAGTACTTCATATAAATTAGAATTAGGCATTGGTAGCAGATGGAATGGTTATATCCTGAGCTGGCAGTTTTTCAGATATTAGATGTGGTTTAGCAATGAAGCATGAGTTTTTACTTTCAGTATATACCTTGGGCACAGTAAGTACCTGTATTGTTGCAGAGATAGACTGTCACTCCCCTGTGATTTTCTTATTCTAACTTCTTTGTGAAAGGCACTATGGGAGTTGCTGTGAAAAATAATGAAACCAAGTAACAGCTAGATACGAAACTGTTCATTCTACATCCCACCAATGCAGATCACATTTAAATTGTAATTATGAACATGCCTATCAAAATCCCTCTTCATCATTCCTACAAATTGCTCTTCTTTTACTATTTTGCAAGATACAGAGTATGTATCCTGTTCATTTGTCTGTGTCCCAAATATACAAGAAACTCCTGGGGCAGGAACAAAATCCTTATTCCTCTTAGAGCCCTGAGCATTGTCATAGAAAAACAGATATTTCTTTGAACTATTTAATAATAAAAAAGTGATATTTCGGCTAAAAGGCAATCAAACATAAGATGTACAAATTATGCCTTAATAGCATTTATTGAAAAAAGTTTTAGTTGATTGGAAGCTTAGTTTGAATTAACAGTATAATAGGGCTAGGGGAAAACTGTCTTTTCTTGAGCTACAATTAATGGAATTAGTGTTTAAACAAGGGAATAATCAAGCAGTAGTCACACACTGCTGTGAGCTGTATGTTACCAGACTAATCAAATTAAGGTCGTGGCTCCACATTAAGAGCAGCTAGAGCTATCTGATGGTCTTGGGGGAGGTTATGTCACTGGATCATTCAAAGCACTTAACTGATTCTCACAGTAAACATCCCTATTTCATGGCTACAAGTCAGAGAAGTACAGTGAGTTCAGAGAGGTATTGGCTGTAAGAGCATGAGCCGTCAAGTCAGGCCATGGTTTTGTATAGTTTCTCTACTTCTTATATTTTAGAAAGCAACTTACTTCATTTTCTGAGTCTTTTCTCACTAGTAAAAATGATTGTTAGGATTAAGTAAAATGTATTGTAACTGATGTACCCACAATATAATGTTAGTTTCCTTCCTTGACAAAGGTCAGTCAGTAAATGGCAGGGTCAGGACAACAATTCAGAATATCAGGTTCCTAGTATATTTTAGAGGCATTCCCTTCTTTAAACATGCCAGCATTCTCTGCTGCATAACCCTGGGAAGACTGCTGTTATGGACTACTCACCTTAAGTGACCATGGCACTGTAGAAGCCACACAGCACTTAAAAGGCTAGGGACTGAGACACAGGAGCCTGCTGACTTTCAAGAACACCAGTGTTCACTCTACCACAGTGACCACATACAGGAAATCAGCAGGCTGTACCCTGTAGTTTTCAAACTCCAATTCAGAAAGTAGAGTTATATTAATCCTTGCTTTTACTAGCATCATTAAACCCCAGTCCATCCCTCCAGATGGAGTTCGGCCTATTCACACAGTAATTATTATGAAGTAAGTTATATTTATTTCCTTCTCTTCCTGCATGATCTTGTTAGGACAAAGGTAGAAATGTGAGTAGATGTGTAGTCCAGAGAAGTCTGGCCTCAGCGTATAGGCAAAAGTTCAGGGCTAACCTTCATGTCTGACCTCGACCCAAGCTGGGCGGGGAAGTGTAAATGGTGAAAGGCTTCTAAAGATTGATGCTGGAATCGGTCTGTTGTTACAAACTGTATGGAATAAGTATGTAAGTAGGCACAGTATAATTGCTTCTGTGGTTTTCTATGTAGTGAAAATTTCCAGGCAAATAAGAACTGATCATGACGACAAAGAAAATTATGTGAGTGACAGAAGTGTTGCAGATGAGTTCAAGGTGTCACAGTTTGTGTGTAGACTAACCAATCTGTAGCTCTCCTTTAAACTATATATGTATAACTTCATTTAAAGTCCAAGAATCATTATGGGCTATTCTCAAGCAGACAGGTTTGGTCACAAAGTCCAAAATGTTGTACCTTATGTCAAGGGAATCAGCAATGCTATAGTTAATAATACTGTATTGCATATTTGAAAGTTACTAAGAGAAAAGATCTTAAAAATCCTCATCACAAGAAAAAAAATGTGACTATGTATAGTGATGGATGTTAACTAGACTTTTGTGATCATTTTGCAGTACATACACTCACTCGTTGTGTTGTATACCTGAAACTGGTATATGTCAATTATTCCTCCGTAAGCAAGTTAAAAACAACTTTTCAACCGGCAAAAGAAAATAGTAGATGTGGTGAGATTTTTAGATTCATGAAGGAAATAGAGCCGATAGATAGTATAGACCACTAGATTTAGAATACCACAAGTGGCTGAGAAGAGAGGAAAGGCAGGACAAATTAAGATGTTGTTTCATAAATGGAACCCACAGCTCATAAACAATTTTTTTTAGTATGTAATCTTTATATTTTTTTATTATTTTTTAATTTTAATGATTGTTCAAGTAGTTTTCTCCCCTTTACTCCCAATCAAGCCCACCCACCCCCCTCCCATCCTCCCTCCCATTACCACCCTCCTCCTAGTTTTTATCCATGTGTCTTTTAACTTTGTTCCTGTGAACCCTTCCCCTTTTCCCCTGAAATTCCCTCTTCTCTCTCCTCTGGTCACTTTCTGCCTGTCCTCTAATGCAGTGTCTTTGACTATATTTTGCTTGTTTCTTTTTTTTGTTGTTTAGGTTCCTGTAATCTTTATTATATTTTTGTATTACCATTAGGTCCCCTTATATCCCTTTCCCCCCTGTAGTCACCACACTGTTGTCCATCCATGTCCATGAGTCTTTTTTTTTCTTTTTGCTCCCTCTACTCCCTTACCTCCCCCTTGTACACAATTATTTTTAGTTAGGTGAATTCAGATCTGTTACTGCCTCTGAAGTACAGAAGAAAATTATTTTTCTTTTCTTTTCACAGTGCTGTGACCTATTCTGGAATCCATCTGTTGAGATGCTTTATAGCAAATATAACAGGACATCTTAAGACTTAATGGTGTCTAGTTGAGCTGAAAACTCAAAATTTTTTATACCAACTGGAGCTAAACACCTAGAATTTCAGCATTGTTTTAAGTGTTGCATGCCTATGACCTGCAGAGGATCAGTTCACCTCTTACCAAAGCAAGAATGAATTCTGTGCCTGGATGTGTCATGAATAAGCAGGGTGGTGGTTTATAAATGATGGAATTATGCCTTCATTAGAACAGATGCTAGCAGTTTTTCTTATTTTAACAAACTGACAAACAAGAGCAGTATATAAAAGTCCATAAGGTGAAAACCTATTTACTACTGTGTAGAGAAGGGTTTCCATGTTAATTATTGGGCTCTGTCTTTTAAAGAAAATGTCTATTATGTATATTTTTAAATATTAAAATGGAGTAAGTCAAAAAGGAGTTAGTTAGCTTTCTGTTAAGGACCGATAGGTAAGTCGAAGATAAATGCTCCTATTTGTATGCCTATAATTCATCTTTTTTCTGAATCCTTATTTGAAATTTTTTTTTAAATTATTCTTGATAAAATTTTAGTCACTGCATGCTGGAAATATCAGTAAATTCAGTCTAGGGTCAGTCACCTTCAGCTCAACATGGGATTCAGAATCAGAAGACCAGAATTTAAGTTCCAGTTCTATTATTTTTTTATATGTTGGATCTTGATTTCTTGAGCTCCATTTGTAACTCTAACCTCACAAGCTATGAAGATGAAAGTGGTATATGTAAAAGGACATCTTCATATTCTGCATATTCATAAAGGGAAACCAATCCAAGAATACAGCTAAATGCACAGGTAGATTTATCACAGAAAATATTTTATCATGGAGGAAGCAACATTTTCTCTAGTGAAAGACAAAAAAACAAAAAGAATAGTTCTGAGAAAACTGATTTGCAAAGCATGAGAACAAAGTCAATGGGACTGTTTGTTTAGAATCAGTACATTAAGATTCACAATGGAAAGATAAAGCCTTAACTTTGAAGTAAAGTTAATGGAAAAGATTTTTATGAAGATGCTACTGCCTTTTCATGTAAGTGGCTTACCTTTTCAAAGCGAGGCTGAATATTACAACGGTGTAGCAATAGCTCTGAATAAAAGAAACTAAGGCTGTAAAAATTTTGTGGCTTTTTTAGAAAATTCAATTTGAATATATATTCAGTTTTATAGTTGATAGCACTGGTCTGTTCTAACCAGCAGCATTTTAATCTTAAAAACAACAACAACAAAAAAAAACACTTTATTTGGTCATTTGCAAAGTAAAATATATGGTGACAACAGAATTACCTTTCTTAGAAGTCATCTTTCTGTTTGCCTGTGTTACTTTACCGCTTGTCCTAGCCTTGGTTCTCCTAAGAGCATAGCCTGAGACTTGCATGTAGTAGTTTATTTAGGATGTAATCCCAAGGAACAAGGATGATGGAGAAATGAAACAGAAGGAAGGAAAGCTCATCAAGGATGCACTGAGTTGGATACCACATAAGCACTAGTACTTGATCTTGAGGGACCTTCTGAGCAGTTTATGAAATGTGTTTCTGAATTGTCTTTGAAGGGGGAAAGGGTGACCCCACACGTCTTCCAAGTCATATGTGTCCAGGTACCAAGAAGTTTCTGCAGCCTGTCAAAAGCCAGGAGGCAGGAAGTGAGAGGTCCCTGGACCATGAGGCAAGGTACAGTTGCCCATCCTATTCCAAATAGGTTGCCATGGCAGCAACTGAAGTAGGAAGGTCAAGGATTTCAGGACACATGGAAAGTCTCACCACCGTTCTCTTATGAATGACTTAAGTGTTCTAATGCCAGCAGACATGATTAAGTTGATATTCACTATGATGACAATAACTTCCGATCTAACTTAATAGGTAAGTTATGGTTTTGTTTATTTTCTCCTTCACTTTAAAAAATTTAAAACATCTGAATTTAAATTGTTTGGAAAAGTAACCAATATAGAATACTACATTCATTACACATATATATAAATTATCATTTTGTAGACACATCATATGAAGCTTTTTACTATTTTTCTCAGAATTGTAAGGAGCACAAGATGAGAAAAGGAGATGAAAAAACTTACTGCAAGGGAACATTAATGAGGCAGGAAAAAATGCTAGCCTTCAGTTCAGTCAGGGCTTTATAGTTTTACCTCCTTAGACAACTCACTAAACCACTCTGGTTTTTCCAAAGAGGGATCATTTCAAACTATACAAGTTTGATTTTTGGCCACTTCAGATGAAGGAACCTAAGCCCAGGGAAACACTAGCGCAGTGGAGTCATGGCAAATAAAAGCCGAATCAAGACTGGATCTTAAGTCTTAAGATTGTTAGAAGCTCATGGCTATTTCTAGATGTGTCATGAATAAGATCTCCTTGGTATTGCCTATGTTTGCAATACCAAGTAGCTACTACCAGTTGGTAGGAAGCTAGGAGAAATATAAACAATGAAAAGTCATTCAAGATTAAGAACTCAATTCAGGGTGTTCCATCTTGGGGAAACCAGTGTTTATCCAACTACATTTCAGGCTACTTCTTGTTTATCAAAATCACCTGGGCACTTTTTACTCAATTAAAATTGCAAACTTCTGGCTCCATTCCCTGGCTGTGTTTATGTCTTTGGAAGGGACTAGGAGTCTGCACTTCTAAACAGCCCACATTGTGATTCTCAGTCTAAAGTTTGAGAACCACTGGTATAGATAAAGGCGGAAATATGCAGAAAACGGAAAGAACAAGGCCAGGTAAAGGAGGGAAAGAAAATAAAAGAAAATGATAGGGTAGCTGAGGAAAAGAAGGATGCAGTACATACATATCAATGCATTGTTTTATATATTTTTTATGTCTGTATATAAATAAAACTTCAGGGTAAACCTACTTAACAGAGTAGCTTATTAACCTTCCTAGTAAGCTAGAACACTTGAAAAATTACTTCAAACTTCATTCACATCATTTGAAAATCTGTAAGATTCACCCTCTCAGAACACTTGAACAAGCAACATACAAATATCAGATGACAGCAACAGTCCCAAATTATAAATTTATGTTTAGCCTCATTCCCGGGTCTATTTTGTGTTTCCTAGTTTTTATTTTTTTCATTTAACTTTCTTACCACTTCTACTTTGTTATCCTATTGTATTTCATGTGTAACCATGAGTCACATTATATCCTTTTTGGAATCAGTCACTCATACCCTATAAATAAATAAACCAAAAAAATCCCACAAACTTTTGGAAATTTCCCAAAGCATATCAATATGCTGTTATGTGAATTAAGGTGAATAATGAAATAATGGTTGTGACCAGTCCCTGGTAATATATTAGTGGCAAAACTTTTGAGTTCCTTTGATGATCATTTCTAATATATCAACAAGACAGCACCACCCTTAGAAGCTACAGACCTTGTTGCCCAGAAGTGGACTTGCCTATAACCGAGCCAGTAAGGTCAGAGTGGCCTTTTAGGTGCTTCCTTGCCACTCCCCACTTCCACTCCCCATTTATCTTGAGGCACAGGGTAGATTTTTACAAACCTAATTATTCAGGTCTTAATTCCCTGGTAAGGTATAAAATTACTCAGTTTTTCTGGGACCTGCCAGCTTCATGAAGGAATTACATCTGCTTTTCAAGGGCAGGATATGGTAGATTTTTCATCTTAACACCTAGCCTTTAGTCAAAGTCAGGTTTGACTGTTTAGTGGTAAATGATTAAATGACACAAAGCTACTATAAATGTTTATTGAACTGAAATGATCCGCTCTGTAACACTGCACTAAATCAGTTCTCTGAGTCCACGTGGTACTTTCAGATCTTTGCAGATCTCAGGAGTTTCACTTAAAATAGCAGAACACTGAACTTCTTTGCTCATCATTTAAAGGCCTCACTTATGAGCACCTAAACTCCCATTAAAGCAAAAATATCATCAATATCATCTGTCTCCTTAATGATTCCTGATGTATTTTTATTTACTTGCATCATTGTCCATGAGGCAGTTTCATTTTCATTCCTCCCTGTTAGATTTTCATGATTTTGTTTCTCCTTAGTTTGTAAGACGGGGTTGGAAACTCTGCTGCTCAAGGGCTGCTTACTGTTAGGGTACAGATTGGTCCTATGACTTACACAGTGTGAGAGTCTCTGTTTGCTGGTAACTGTAAAAGTCTGAGTCCGTTGGGCAGACTGCTGAATTTCCTTTAGAAGAGTTGACTGCAGCTTTCTCTGTGGTTTTCTCTGTCTCAGTAAAAATTTATTCTGTGATCTTCTTAGTCTCAGATGATGCTTTGAAGCTTTGCTGCCTGAGCCACGAAGAAGGCAGTTGCAAATAGATGTTTTTATGCACTCTAGTTTCTTGGGCAAACTTTAAAGGACAGAGAGAAAGGAAAAATCTGAGATTATTAAAATGCAGAAAAAACACTTTAAAAAACTTTTATCTTCTTTTTACCAACTTCCAACAGAAAATACACAATTTGTGTAAGTCCCATGCCTGTGTACAACCCCAGAATCATGGTGAAAGATAAGTAGGAGCTTCAACCCCAATCTATTTTCACAGCACAGCTTCCCTCACTCAAGTCGCAGGCAAATGTGTCCCCCGCCCTCAAGGTAAGTAGCTCCGGCAACTGCCAAGCAAGGCGGCTGAGCGGTGAAGCATCTCCACACTTCAGCGCCGCAGCTTTTCCTGACAACTGCTGATCTGTCACAATGTGATTAACAGGAGTGAAACTGGAGAAAGGATGTACCTCAGACAGAAAAAGAAAATCTGTGAGGGTGCTATTAGTCCACTTCTAGATAAAGAGCTTTGTGTTGTAGCAGGAAGTAAGTAAGGAAAAAGAAGTGAAGAGGGAGTTTGTATAAGAATGAAGACAAACTGACCCAGACAAACTTGACAGCCTTGAGCTACACAATTTGATTCATTTATCTTCTTCAAGTTTGGGAATTCAGAACTCAAATAGCTGACTATTTTGGGTGTTTCACTTCTGAATAGGGTGCACTGCCACAAAGTACACTGGTACCTTTCAAACTGCCTCACTGTTTGTGCTAGATTTCAGAAAGATTAGTATGGGTCTTTACTTCCTACCCCAACACCCTCCCCTCTTCCTTTCTAAACAAATACAGAACTTTGTGGAAGCTCATTGTAATGCTAGTAATTCATGATCTGTTTCCAAACTCTCCCTGGCTTAATATAAGTGGTAATTTTTATGCGAGGAGAGGGTAGGTGTATTTCCCAATTGAAATGAAAACAGAAGAATCAGAGGATCTGAATTGACTTCTAGGTCTCCAATACTCTTAGCAAAATCTTTCATTTCCTCATGTATAAAATGGGAATAACATGGCCTCCCCCACAGTTACTGTGGACACTATGTAGATTTAAAATGTACAAATACATTATTGAAACAGTGGAACAGGACAATATGAAAGGACATTTATATTTTTGTGAAGAACAAAATAATGGTTTAACCAAATAAACACCAGTTGGTTATCCTCATTAACTTTTGATGCTTATCATCTCTGCCTCATTTTCCCCTGATTCTAAACCCAGTTTTGAACAGAACGATTCTCTCCATCTCAGGCAGTTTCCACTCTGAGAAAGATCCCTTTTAGATGACTACAGGCCTTTTCAGGATTCCAGTGTAAACACCTGTCCAGCAACCCTGGCAGGTGTGGTTCTGTTGGTTGAGCATCGTCCCATAAACCAAAAGGTCAGGGGTTCTATTCCCAGTCAGGGCACATGCCTGGGTTGCCAGTTCAGTCAGTCCCAAGTCAGGGTGCATGTATCTCTTGAAGAATACATTAAAAACTGTTCAGAATGACTACCTCTGTGAAAGTGGAATAGGATCTTTATAGCCATTTATGGCTGATACTGTTTTCATGGGCATCTATGCTTTTCTCAATAAAAATAAAACCCTCAAGTGTCCAACTTTGTGTGTTATTTCAAGCGTACTGACTCACAATCAAATATGAGCATTCCTAAGCAGTTCAATGAATGGAAGAACTCACAGGAAGGGAAGAAATCAACACATGGAGAGTCCAGCTCCTGTGAACAAATGTTACCTGATCCTGACCTCAGAGGCTGGTGTGCTCCCATGTAGAAGGCAGGCACCCTCTGCTTCTGCTCTCACACACTCGTCCTGCTGCACTGAAGTGGGCAGACTGCCAGCCTTCCTACTAAAGCTAGAACACTCCGAGGACTCTGTTTTACACACAGTTGTATCCCCAGACACTTCTAATGCTTCTGAGTGAATGGACAGGATGGTGAAGAGTATAAATGAATAAATCCAATTAACCAAGTTTATTCCTCCCAGTGATGTAACTTTTGCCCAACGAAAGCTGCAGCAAAATTGCAGTTTGCGTAGATCCCCCTTTTAGCCGCCCCCAGGCTACTGGACATCCCATGTTAAAGAAAAGCTGACTTGACTTGAGTATATATTCTCTTCTAAATGACAACGAAAAAAGGAATATAAGTTTTGTTAATATACCTACCTATAACCTTGGGCTTCCACATGTTTAAGGCGGTTACTTTTAAGAAGTTTGTTGCCCAGAAAGAAAGCCTGAGCCTTGAGTTTTTTGCTCCTGCACCATAAAATCGCCATTTGGATTTCTCCAGAAAGTTGTATGAAAGTCTCAGCCTCTTGGAATCTTTGCACAAAACTTTCCGCACAAGGAGTTCCTATTACTTTCTGAGAGGAATGTTTGGTTGCCTTTAGGTTGGGCTGAGGACATTTATGCTCAGAGCTGGCCTCCTGAAATATGGGAAAGGTGAGAAAAACATGATTTATTTCTTATAATAAATATATGACAGGAGAAAAAAATTGACTTATAGCTTATCAAAATTTGAAAAATTGTCTTTAAAGAAAAACTTTTTTAGCTCACTGTACTTTCTTTTTTGTCTTAAAAAACTTGTTATCCACTGCTCCTAACACAAGATGATTCCCCGCTGCTGTGCTATAGTGGACCCCATCCATAGCCGAATTCAGTCATACAGAGGAAACAACATAAATAATCCTAACACATTTCTTTTACCCACACATAAGAATAAAACTCCACATGATTAAATATTGGTCAAAGCCTATCTGGTGTGGGGGGGGGGGGATCACTGAAGAGTCTTTTCCTCTGCACTACCAGACGACCCCGACTTGTCCTCACCTCTGAACCTTCAGTCACCCTCCTGAATGACAGGTTACAAATGCAACCATCTTTTCATGGGGCACCTTTGTCTCTTTCAATCCATCTCTGTATCAAGTCAGGTTTGAATTTTACCAACTTTTACTATTTATGAAAATATGCCACCTACTAGGTGTGTTTCTATCCTTCAATCAAAGCTTACCTTCCGAATTTCTTACCCTCAAGAACATAAAAAAGTAGTAAAAATTATTAGAGACCTATCAGTGCTTTGTGTTGTTGATTGGTAAAGAAGTCTTACCTAAAAGCAAACTAAGCATATTAATGCTAACTGCTAAAAATGTGGCAGTAATAGTCATGAATAAGAAGGATGCTGACCAACCAGCTTCAAAACCTAGGAATAGGTGGATGGACTCCAGAAGTTTCAAGGATCACAGAGAGCCACAGTTCTTAAAGCAGCTGACAAAACTATTTTGGGGGGCTGATGCAAGGGGTAATGAACAAAGACTATGAACCAAACTGCCTGCATTCAAATCCCAGCTCTGCCCCATATTTGCTGTGTAACCTGAGCAAGTTTCTTGTCCTTTCTATGCCTCAATTCTCTCACCTGAGATATGGAAACAATAATAGCACCCTATCTCATAGAGCTGTAGTGAGGATTATATGAGTTAAAACGTTTAGAACAATGCCTGGCAAAGAGTAAATACAATGTAAGTACGTATTAGCCACTATTATTATTATTATTCCTCTCTCTGGAACTCATGAATTGGACATAATATAAATGGAAGCTGGAAGCCTTGTAAATGTCCAAGAAAGTACTCTGACTTATAAGAAATGATTAAGACTATTAAATAGAATGGAAGAAATAACCCATAAAGCAAACCAGAAAAAAATAATTTTGGACAGACAAAGGGTAATATAAGTCAAGCAGTTACCAGATGAAGGAGAGTAACACTGACATACTTATCTGTTGTGCGGTCCAGAACAAACAGAAATTAGACACTGTACAATCAAGTTAAAACTTGAACCCTGATAGGAAGAAGGAAATAGAAGCCTCATGACAAAGGATGAGGATGATGATAATGACACTGAAAGTAGGTAACATCTAACACCACTTATGTGCCTACTGTTCTGACTGTGCTGAACACACTACATGCATTAAAACTGGCAGAACCCTACGAGGTACATACTATTAGAAAACAGAGGTATGGACAGGTCAAGAAACCTACACGAGGTCACAAAGTGAGTACAGACCAAAGCCAGGACTCTAAGCCATTTCTGATTGCAAGGCCCATATTCTTAAGCTATAGTACAATCTACACCTATGATGGATTTTAGAGTCACTTTAAAATTGTAGCAAAACTCTTAATAAAATATTTCTGAAGGATTCTATTAACTGAATAACTGGATGCACTAAAATCCTTTGCAGTGCTTCTATTCAGAAGCAGACTGAGAACGACGATGATACTGAGCTTACTTAGGGCTACGGATAAGAACAAAAGAAAGATTCAGCCTCTATCCTTGGTAAGTGGCATCTACTCTACAAATTAGCAGAAATCAAAAGCTATATTAAAATAAGCTAAACCTGATAAAAACAGATACTACACCTGGTCTTAGCCAAAAGGAGGGGAAAGTGGGGAAGGGATTTCAGGAACAAGTATAAAGGACACATGGATATAACCAAGGGTGGGTAGAATCAGGAGAGGGAGGTGGGGATGGGTGGGAAAGGGGGGGGAATGGGAAGGGAGAATGCAAACAACTGTACTTGAACAATAATAAATTTTTTTTTAAAGAAAACAAGCCAAACCTGAATAGCTTTGTGTTTCAGCTGTTTGCAGAAAGCCCTCACATCAAATCCAGATGACTTTTCTGTGGAGATGGAAAGATCAAATACAAAAACTTAGGCACACTATTTTCAGACCAACAAATTATTAAGTGCATGATGATATTTCTTGCCAAATTACTATCAAGGAAATAAAGGAAGCAAGCAAATAACCATGGAACAACAGCAGAAACAAACAACTTTAAATGTTCAAGCTTAGAAAACACACAGGTATTACCATATCTCTCTGAAGATAATCAATGGAGAATCAATGTGAGTTAAAAGGTACAGGATTTCTTTCTACACAATCCATGATTATACTGTAATTTCAAGTTTTATTTTTTTCTTAGTATGTGCTATGTCAAAGCGTATTACCTTTGAGGATTTTCTTATTGTTTACTGGCTCTCCAAGATCCACATTATTCTGTAGATTGATCTTCATTTGTTTAGGTTTTTTGGAAATTCTAAGTAAAGTTTCTTCACTGCATCTCAGCGATTGCTCTTTCGTTAAGAACAGTTTATTTAGCAATTTAGTTACTCCTTTAGCTGCAAAAGCTGCAGGCGTATTTTTCTTAAAGACCTCAAAATAGGGCTGTCCTAAAAATTCAACAATATCAGAAGGAAAAATAAAATCTTTGAAGTAAGGCAATGGTTGAATCCTAGAGACCTCTTGAAGCAATCCAAACAATGGCTCATATAAAGAAATCAGCCTTTTTAAAACACCTTTATAGAGAACCCTAGAGAAAGAAACAGGAGCTCATGAATTAACCAGTAAGTACAATTTGTAGATTATATAATAACCACAATTCAAAACTGAAAATAAATGCCTTTCAATCTGCCACTACAGATTAAAAAGAAAAAACTACAGCACCTATTTGCAAATAGCAAGATAAATCTCGCCTTCACAAAAAAACCCAGTGCAAAAGAAAGTGTTACTTAAAACTAAAGCACTAGACAGAAAGCCGTCTCGGCGGACGTGTATCAAAATCCTAAGTCTGGTTTTATCTAGATGGTGAGATTTTAGGTACTTTTCAGGTTATTCACATTTTTCTAGTTTTTAAAACTTTTAAAAATAAGCATGTATCACAGCAAAACTTAAGTTATTTTTGTTATTGAAAAGAAAAATGAATGTTTGACATTGAAAATAAGGTTTAGTAATTTTAACACTGTTACTTCTAAGAATAAGGAGAATAAAAAACAGTACTGGAAATTGTACTTAAGATATAGAAGTAAAGATATCAAAGCAAAGTTTTTAATCTCAAGACAATTTTGTTTGTTTTTAGTTTTAATTCAAACTAGAGATAAGCATCCCAACTGTCTAAAATGGCCGAAACTGGTATCTTTACAAATGTGGGCAGATTCCGAGTCCAGCTGTACACACTGAGGATGCAAGTGAAGGTCAGTGGTTTGCAGCCAGTGCCAGTGTTCTTTACACCAACTAACTACACCTCCAGACGCAGTGGTGTCTTTCCAGACCCCAAGCATTCCAGTCCTGAAGCAAAAGAGGGCTCTGCATACTCATAGTTCTTGTTTGCAAGACACAGAAATGGCTCTAGTTCATTAAGCAGTAAAGGTGTTTAGTAAAAAGGTTAAAAAAAAAAAAAAGCAGTGCTATTTCAGGTGGGAAAAAAATCTGGAGCACATCAGGAAGGTCATGACCATTAACAATTAAAACCTAGAGGCAAAAAGAAGCAATACAGCCTGTCTAGGAATACCTTCATTTTAAATGAGCCAGTCACTGTATGATTATGGCAACCGCTTTTTAATTTTTCAAGTTGGTAATCCTAGGAATTCATTTGCTTAACTGTTTAGTGTTGAAGAGTCTCTTGGTTTCAGATTTAAAGCCTAACCTTTTGACATAACCTTCAACACTTAGCTTCCAAATCCACTGCACATAAACACTGATCAAATGACACAGAGCTCCCGCAACTTCAGCATCCCGTGGGAAAACAAATTTGAAAACCGATCAGAAACCCAGGCTAAGTTAAAGAAATGAAAAAGAAATTAAGGATCTCAAAGGTGTGTGTGTATGTACATACCATAATCTGCTCACCAACCCAACCATCACAAGGTTTAAAATAATGAATTCTTGCACACCTAGGTGTTTCACAGTCAAGCTGGAGGATTAAGTTAAGTTGGAAAATAAAACTAAAGTAATTTAGATTTTGTAAGTTACACTTATGAAAGAATTAGATTGGAAATAGAAAGGATGTTATTGAAGAACTGCCATGTTTTTAGGACTATAAGACACACCCCCCAATTTGGAAGGAAAATGAGGGTGCGTCTTATACTCCGAATGTAACTTACCTGGCTCGCTGGGGGGGGGGGGGCAGGTGGGCGGCAGTGGAGCAGGGTCACAGGTTATTAAATATTTTACTACATTTTTTGCTTCAAAATTTTTTTTCCTATTTTCCTCCTCTAAAACCTAGGTGTGTCTTATGGTCTGGTATGTCTTATAGTCCTAAAAATACAGTAATGCCTTAAAATATATTCTATTTAATTCATGGAAATTTAAAAATAAAGTAATACACACTCTGCTAGAGCTCTCATTATTAAAATTAGTTTCTAAGGTTTAGTTTCTTTTTTGTGGTTTTTTATTTTCACTTTTTTTCTTCTTTTTTTATTTGCTTTTTTTGTTTGTTGCTAAAGTTTGGTTTCTAAGATTAAGAATTTCTAACTGTCAGTGCCCTTAGGATAATATATACTAGAGAAAGGTAATCTCTGGCAATGGTATGTTTCCTGGGAAAGAAGCAGAATCTTAGGCTGTGGGGTGTAAGGAGACTAAAAGGTAATATAAAAAATACAATAGCCCTGGCTGGTGTGGTTCAGTGGATTGAGTGCTGGCCTGTGAACCAGAAAGTCACTGGTTCAATTCCCAGTCAGGGCACATGCCTGGGTTGCAGGCCACGGCTCCCAGCAACCACACATTGATGTTTCTCTCTCTCTCTCTCTCTTTCTCCCTCCCTTCCCTCTCTAAAAATAAATAAATAAAATCTTTAAAAAAAAAATAAAAAAATAAAAAAAAAAAATACAATAAAAATTGAATAAAATGCCAAAAGAAAAAACAAGAAAAATTTTAAGAATCCCCACAGGGCCCTGGCCAGGTGGCTGTGTTGGTTGGGCGTAGTCCCGTACACCAAGAAGGTGGCAGGTTTGATTCCTGGTCAGGGCACATGCCTAGGTTCCAGGTGCATACAGGAAGCAACCAAGTGATGTGAGACATCAGCATCTCTCTCCCTCTCCCCCTTTCTCTCCCCCTCCCTTTCCTCTCTCTAAAATCAATAAAACTTACCCTCAGGTGAGAATTAAAAAATAATAGTATTTCCCATTGGTTATAACTCCTATAGACCCCAACCCAAACTTTCAAACAGAAATACTACTAAAGTTATCCACACAATTCCCACTGAGAAGATGGCACAGCATTTCAGTTCACTCAAGGATACAGAAATGTCTTGCAGCAACAGTCCAACAAGCGAAGTAATAATTTACAAGCTCCCAAAATCTTCACCAGCACTAATTCTACCACTGGTTGGCTGGGGATGATACATACTTCGGTAGTTAAAGGCTGATTTTCACTTGAAAAAAAAATGAAAAGTACATTACTTTCATTATTAAATATAAAGCACTTACATAGCAGTGTTCAAGTGCAGAGCTGCTTTAAGCACAATTTGAGTTAGTCCCGCTCAATAATGACTCACTGAAGTTTATGGACACTAATGTTTCAATATAATCTTACCATGTTCCAGATTTCAAGTCATGCCAGTCCCTCCCACAAGCCAACAAAGGGAGATTACCATAAATACCAGGTGCCCCTTATTAAAACAAAATTCATACAGCTGAGGTACAACTGGTTACATTTCAACACCAAGCAGGAAAAAGACCCAAAGGGAGCTCACACCAAGACGGAGTCCCCACCACTAAGCCGATCACAGAGCAACAACCACTTACCTGGAGGAAAACAACTCAGATAGATCTTGAATTAAACCCTCCAAGTTCATGTTTTTCAAACGTTTTAAACACTGTTCAACCTGAAAGGGGAAGAGCAGGTCACACTCATGTGTATACAACACAGGCAAGGCCACTGGTGTGACCAGCAAAGCTGGAAGTTCCATGACAGTAATATATCTTGTCTACTTGGTCTACCACAGTAACTAAGTACTGAGCACTCGGAAGGCATTTAATAGCACTTTTTTATCTAAAAGAAAAAAAGGTGAGGACCATTCATTAAACAAAACGTGGTAAGAATTCTGTAGTCCTCACACAATACCACACAAAGGGCATCATGCATGGGGCAGTATCCAGACTGAAGGATGTCAGGATCTGGATGGTCACTGATACTGGCAGAGGCGGTATCTTATCAGAGCTGTGTATGTGCTACTAAAAACTCCATCCAAGTTACGGATTTTCTCTTGACAGGATGGTTTCCAGAGCAAGGAGGCAACAATCGCTAAATTCTCTGGGGTCAGCTCTTGATCATTTTTTAATTCTGGACACCATGCTTTGACAGAAGTATTGACAAACCAAGACAGTAAAGCTATTAGGAAACATGGTTCAAAAAACTATGGTTCAAAAAAGCGGAGGGGGCAGATTTTTGAGTTTAGCAAGGAAGAGAAAACATGGAGGACCATGAGAACAGTCTTTGTATACTCTTAAGTACTGTCGCACAGAAGAAGAATCAAGACTATTTTCTAGGCTCCATTGGGGGAACATTAGAAGCTAACTGCGGTACTAGCTTTTGAAGGTAGAAAAAGGAAATCTTAAAGCTAGATGAAAGTTCTTTGTAAACTGTGAAATGTTAAGCAGATGTAAAGCAGTAGCAGGAATAGTAATAGCAGTTGCAGCAGCAGCAGAGGCATGTTCCCTCTTCTAAGGCTTGGAGGGGTACATAAAACAGGTACAGATACTGCCCTGGCTGGTGTGGCTCAGTGGATTGAGCGTGGGCTGTGAACCAGGCATCGCAGGTTCGATTCCCAGTCAGGGCACATGCCTAGGTTGCAGGCCATGTCTCCCAGCAACCGCACAATGATGTGTCTGTCTGTCTCTGTCTCTCTCTCTCTCTCTCCCCCCCCCTTCCCTCTCTAAAAATAAATAAATAAAATCTTAAAAAAAAAAAAAAACAGGTACAGATACCTGTACTGCAACAGACTGTGCCAAATGCCGTAAGACAAGCACAAACGGTAGGCCCAGATAGCCAAGAATCACAAAAACAGAAGTTTAACTTCACTAATCAGAAGAATGCAACTTAAAATGAGATTACCATGATAAATACTCAACTTACCCCTTGGGAAGAAGTTATTACTTCTGGGAAGTCTCGAAATGGGACTTAGAGGAGAAGGCCTTTAGTAGAGGGAGATGGAAGGACCAAACACACAGGACCAGGTAAGCAAAGGCTCAGGTGAGGGAAAGAACAAGATGAGGACTCGTGAAGAACTCAGGTTGCCTGGAGTGTAAAACAGCAGAAGGCAAGAGAGAACCAGGAAAACTGAAGCGGACCAACCACGGAGGATCTTGTAAGCCAAACTACGACATTTGGTCTTTATTCATAAGGCAATGGAGAACCACTAAAATTCAAAGCTGTGCTTCAGGATGATTAATCTGATTTGCTTTATAGAATTTGTGAAGATGAAGTAAAGATCAGTTAGAATCGCAAGACAATTAAAACTGACAAGGTCAAAAAAAGATGCAGCCAGAACTGAAAGAATGGACTAGATGCAGAGATAGTTTGGAATGATCGACTGACTAGATGGCAGAGCTACACAAAAGGAAGCAGCAGAGAAAAAGGAACACCAAATTCTTCTGACTGGATATTATTCACACCTTGGAATCCAGGAGGAGAAATGTGTTCAATCTGGAACTGAAGACTCAGACAGAGATAAAAGTTGCCCAGACAGAAAACTAAGGGAAACACCACGATCCCAAATCTTTCTTTGATGAAGAAATCATCTTTTTTACCTTAAGGGAGTAGAAATTAACCAGAGAAATGAGTCTAAGTTTAGAGGCTGTGGTTTTCTCCCCTGTATACCAAGCACCAAGCACAGTGTCTGGCACATAGAAAGTCACAGAAAATACTTGCAGGACAGGAGTCGACGAACGAGAATGTAAAGAGCCCAGCCTAGGAGGCTGCTGTCTTCGGTCAGAACTGGAGGGCCCAACTTTGCCTTCAACTCCAAAAATTACATGAAACCATATTATACAGCTTGTTACATACCCTTTTACTCTAATATATTTCCAGTTAGATTCTTCGTTCCACAATAAACAAACAACTTGGTTCTTTTTAGGATTTTAGGATTTTGACCATGCCCAGGATATTATTTCTTTTTTAAAAAGACTTTATTTATTCATTCATTTATTTATTTATTTATTTATTTTAGAGAAAGGAAAGGGAGGGAGAAAAAGAGGGAAAGAAACATCAATGTGTGGTTGCCTCTCACATACTCCCTACTTGGGGACCTGGCCCACAACTCAGGCATGTGCCCTGACTGGGAGTCGAACCAGCAACTCTTTGGTTCACAGCCCAAGCTCAATCCACTGAGCTACACCAGCCAGGGAAGGAAACTATTTCTTAATTTAACACTTTGTCTTGATCAAATCACTATATCCTAGAACTAGGCAAAGCCACTGTAACATTATAGACTGTGTATATGAGAAAAACTTTCATAAAAGTTACACACTAGAAACAAAACTGGGAAAGAATTAAAGTTCTTGTAAGTCACAAGTAATTCACTCAGCTCCCATAAATAACAAAATATGAAGTAGTGTGATCTCCATTTTCATCAAGTAAACACGCTGAGTCTCAAGCACAGGGCTTCTTACCTGTTTCAGGGCCAAGTGAGGCTTGTGGCGGCCCATTCTGTAGTGATTGCTGTAAAGGACTGCACATAACACACCTGCTTCCGCATCTAAGGTCTGGCTCTTCAGGGACAGCATGACCAGAGAGCACTCTTTGATTACAGCTGCAACACAAAGGCCTAAAGCAGAGAACTTTAATAAGGTTTAATGTGCATTAAGTGTATTGTAGAAAAATACACTGAAAGAAGCATCTTTGCTTTTCTATTTTAAAGCAGCAATTTTCAACTTTTTAAATCTCATGGCACACATAAACTAATTACTAAAATTATGCAGCACACCAAAATATATTTTTTGCGGACCTGACCAAAAAATAGATATAATTTTGATTCATTCATGCCAGACAGCTATTGCTGTGTTGGCTTTTTATTTTTTTATTTGACAATCTAAGGCAAAAGAGGTTAGTGCCCCTGACTGACTAGTCAGGTATTGCATGTTTTAAAAGTTCTTGCAGCACACCAGTGTGCCTGCCACAGCACACTGGCTGAAAATTGCTATTTTAAAGGAATCAAGAACAAATAAATAACCAGCCTTAACTGTAAAGATGTAATTAATGATTCTAAGTATGTGAGAAGCTGGAAAATGGTGACAGATGATGTAAAGTCCAGAAATCAAGAGAATGTCTGTTAAACAAGTATGAGTATCTTTGCATCACATTTCTATGATTCTAATCTTTCACAGGAATGCTTTTCAGTGAGTCATTGGTGCACTCTTAACATCTTAAATACCTTGAAGGTGAGGCACATGTTGTACACTCCTCTGAATCCCCCATTTTGTTATGCACAAAAGCAAGGCGGAATGGATAAATTCATACTCTTAAAAGTTGAAGATACTGTACTGGGGTACCACTTCAAGATAAGAATATATTAAGAGAAACTACCATGGAAACTGGAAATTACTTGATGAATGCCTGACTGAATACGGCTCAGCAGAAAAAGGTAACTGCTTGCAAGTCAGAAAAGCTATGTTCTGGCCCTGGCCAGGTGGTACAGTTGATTGGAGCATTGTCCCACACACCAAAAGATTGCAGGTTCAGTTCCCAATCAGTGCCCATACCTAGGATTTGGGTTCTATCCCTGGTTGGGGCACAGAGCAGAGACAACCAATCACTGTCACTGTCTGTCTGTCTGTCTGTCTGTCTCTCTCTCTCTCTCTCAAATCAATAAACACGGCCCTGGCTGGTGTAGCTCAGTGGATTGAGTGCAGGCTTCGAACCAAAGGGTCGCCAATTTGATTCCCAGTCAGGGCACATGCCTGGGTTGAGAGCCCAGTCCCCAGTAGAGGGGTACACAAGAGGCAACCACATCTTGATAATTCTCTCCCTCTCATTCTCCTTCTCTTCCCCTCTCTCTAAAAATGAATAAAATCTTAAAAAAAAAAAAAGTTAAAAAAAGAAAAAAATAAAATCAGTAAACATGTCCTAGGGTGAAAATTAAAAAATATACTAAAAAAAAAAAAAGCTGCTGTATGGCTCTAAGGACAGTATTACCATCCTGGGTGGAAAGAACACAAAGGCAGATTTCTACACACTTGCTTTTGTCCCAAATACGTGAGACCAGAATGGGTTGCCTTGGGGATGGGGAGTGAGTTGATGAATTTCCAAACCTGATAGGAATTCTGTTAAGGAATTTCTGAATAGAGGAAGAAGGAATCTGTAAACTGCATTAAGACGGATGGATGTGAAAGAGGATGTAATGATTAGATGGGTTAAAAGCATTTGATATTAATAATAGCAACTATCATTTAAGTGTTTATTTACCGTATCAGGCACTGTTCCAAATGCTTTACCTATGACATTAACTCCTCCATTCCTCAAAATAGGCCGAAGAGGCAAGTACTGTTTTTAGCCTCACATGAAAATGAGTTGAGGTACAGAAAGGGTAGGTCAGCAATTTTCAACTAGTGTGTCAGAGGAACTTTCTTAGTTGTATTTTATTGTTTATGCTGTTACAGCTGTCCCCACTTTTTCCCCCTTTGCCCACCCTCACCCAGCCCCTCTCTCCCTTGGGCAATCCCCATGTCATTGTCCTTGTCTATGGTTCATGCATAGATGTCCTTTAGCTAATCAATTCCTTCACCTTCTTTTATCCAGTCTCCCCACACACCCCTCAAAGACTGTTAGTCTGTTCCATATATCTATGCTTCTGTTTCTATTTCGTTCATTAGTTTGTTAGTTTATTTTGTTCATTAGAGTCCACATATAAGTGAGATCATATGGTATTTGTCTTTCACTGACTGGCTTATTTCACTTAGCATAATGTTCTCCAGGTTCATCCATGCTGCCAAGAAAGGTTAAGAGGTCCTTCTTTTTTACTGCTGTGTAGTATTCCATTGTATAAATGTACCACAGCTTTTTCACCCACTCGTCTCCTGATGGGCATTTACACTGTTTCCAGATCTTGGCTATTGTAAATAACGCTGCTATGAACATAGCAGTGCCTATATTCTTTTGTACTGATCTTTCAGGATTCTTAGGATATATTTCCAGAAGTGGAATTGCTGGGTCAAAAGGCAGGTCCATTTTTAATTTTTTTGAGGAAACTCCATACTGTCTTCCACAGTGGCTGCACCAGTCTGCATTCACACCAAGAGTGTGCCAGAGTTCCCTTTTCTCCACATCCTCGGAGCAAGCAATTTTAAAACATGTAATACCTGCCCTGGCTGGTGTAGCTCAGTGGATTGAGCGCGGGCTGCGAACCAGGCATCGCAGGTTCGATTCCCAGTCAGGGCACATGCCTAGGCCATGTCTCCCAGCAACCACACATTGATGTTTCTCTCTCTCTCTCTCTCCCTCCCTTCCCTCTCTAAAAATAAATAAATAAAATCTTAAAAAAAAAATGTGAGGATACTTTAAAAAAAAAAAAAACATGTAATACCTGATAATTTAGTCAGGGGCACTGACCTCTTTTCCCTTACACAGTTAAATAAAAAAAAATAACAAAAGCCAACACAATAGCTGTCCAGTGTGAATGAATCAAAATTATACCTATTTTTTTGCCAGATCAGCTAAAAATATGTATTTTTGGTGTGCCACAGAATTTCTGAAATTAGTTTATGTGTGCCACCAGATGAAAAAGGTTGAAAATCACTGGGTTAGACAATGACAATTCCCAGCAAAGGGAAGAGACACAATTCAACTTAGGCAATCTGGCTACTACACCCTACTGCCTAAAAATGTCAACACCATCATACACTGGTAAAATATTTTAAGAGCATTCTCCCCTCTACTAGACTTATGGGGTGATCATCACTTCATAAGTTACATAAATGTCTAATCATTTATGGTACCCCTGAAACTAATGTAACAGTACGTCAACTGTAATTGAAAATTCAAAAGAAAATGTTAAACTAATCTGCTATTACGTATTCTGCCAAGTCTTTTTTCCAAGTTTGTTTTTTTAACTATAAATACTGATGTTTGCATACTAAATTTTAAACTTGTGTGGTCAAAAATAAATGCTTGTTTGTCTATTCTAAATATAGTCAATGACCTTAATTTTAAAACCAATAGCGGAGCACAATGTCTGCCAAAGACTATTATGCAATCGTTCATTTTGCATGCATTGCTTGAGAGCCTACTGTGTGCCAGGTACTGTACTAGTTTCTGTGTATATAATCATGAACTAGAATCACACAGAGTGATCACAGAGCAGAGTGTTTAAAACTGAAGCTACCTCAGAAAATCTAGATTGACTGTTGTAATTATACATCGTAACTTGTTGGATAATTACCAATAAAAATAGAACATAACGATGAGTGTCATTAGATACTCTCAACAACGTGATGGGTAGGGAGGACTAACCCCATTTTACAAATGAGGAACCAGAGGCCCAGAAAGATCGCGGTTTAAGTCCAGAGTGCCTAAGTGGCCCCCTGCGGCCGCTCCCAGGCAGAGGTCGGAAACAGACGGAAGGTAAAGCGGGCTCCTGGCGGCCCTTGGGAGTCCCACGGGATTCCCACGCAGCACTCTTCCGTGACGCTGGCCACGTTTGCCTCTCTCCTCCCCCTCTGCACGGGGCTGGGCCTTGGGGCTGGGCCTTGGGGCTGGGCCTTGGGGCTGGGCCTTGGGGCTGGGCCTTGGGGCTGGGCCTTGGGGCTGGGCCTTGGGGCTGGGCCTTGGGGCTGGGCCTTGGGGCTGGCTAGCTCCAGCCCGGCCCTGCGGTAGCCACAGCTGGTCACGAAGAGGCTGCGAAACCATAAGCCGCCCAAGACGCCTTGGCAAACTCTGAGCCTAGCACTCACTCCAAGGCCCCGGCACCCCTTCCCAGAGCCCTCGGCCCCGGAAGTCCCGCCCTCCGCGCACGTGCGCTGCCCCGGCCTGACACCACCCCCAAAACGTCGGTCGGTTCGCAGGGTGCCTCACTCACCCAAGGACTCGCCGGGGTCCTGTACTGTCACTTCACTGCTGCTCCCCGCCTTGGGGATTCTCACGCGGTTCCAAGGCTCCGGGCCCTGCAGCACCGCAGCCATCCTGCTAGACTGGGAGGGGCCAGGAAAGGCGGAGCTGGGCGAGACCGGTGGAGCCACTGAAGGAGGGGAGAGGAGACGAGACCAAGAGTGTGGGGTGGGGGAGGAAGAGAGCAAGGAGGGCTGGGGCGGGGCCACAGGCGGGGAGGGGGCGGGGCCTTCACGGAATCGTGGACCAAACCCAGTGAACTAGGAAGGACCGAGGTAGTCCCTGTAAAGCTGGACACGTTATTTGGGAAAGTTTGGGGGAGGAAAGCCCTATCCTGAAACTACCCAATCAAAATCTCAGAGATGGGGTGAGGAATCTTCAATTTTTTTATGGTTACCTACAGGGGTTTTTAAGGCACAACCAAGTTTGGAACTACGATAGTTGGAGGCATTTTACAGATGTGGAAACTGAGGCCAAGAATTGAATTGGTGTATGCATACCCCAACTCTGCCTTAGGCCTTAAGGGGAAAGGACAAAATGAAATAAAAAGGATTATGCAAAGTGTAGAATTTGTAACACAGGAGTGATGTACTTTTAGATAGTCAAGTCTCCTGTGTCTTGAGCAATAGCAAAACCGCACAATCACATCAAAGAAACTTGGAAGTTGGCTGCCTATCAATTCCATCCTCAATATCCAAGACTAGACAGTATTTCAAGCTCTGCTGATTCTTACCTCGTTATTATCTTTTAAATAGTTCATTTATCTTCAACCACACTGATACCACCTTATTTAAGTAGTTAAGACTCCTACAGTAATGTATTAGAGAGGCAGTTTGTGGGTTTCAAAGACACTGCCAAGGTTCTAATTAAAGCTCTGCCCATTTACTGGCTCTGTGATCTCAGAAAAGTTACTTAATTCCTCCAAACCTTAGTATTCCTATAGTAAAATGAAAATAATAATAGTCTCTGCCTCACAGACTTGTAAATGCTTTAGGACAGTGTCTGGCATAGAAACATTTGCCAAAATTAATATTGTTGATATTATTTCTAATGTTTAATACAAGTAGGCTTGCCTTGCTGGGACACTTCCCATGCCCCATGTGCGTCTTGCACTGACTAACTTCTCTCCCTGGATCATCCTTCTGGAACACAGTCTCCCTTCCTCAGCTCTGGTGTCATCTCCTCTGGGTAATTCTTCCTGAACATTCCTTCCCCACTCCACATCTTGGTAATGGAGACCCTTTATGTACTACAGTGTCTTGTGTTGACCTCTGTATTAGCTTCCTATCGCTGCTATAACAAACTACTAAAAATGTTGTCACAACAATACAGTCATTACTGTATTGAAGGTCAGAAGTCCAAAATCAACCTCACTGGACCAGAGTCAACAGGGCTGTTTCTTTCTGGAGGCTCTAGTGGAGAATTCACTTCCTTGCTTTGTCTAGCTTCTAGAGACCACCTGCATTTCTTGGTTCATATCTCCATCCTCCATTTTCAAACTCCGTAGCATAGCATCTTCCAGTCTCCTTCCACCCTCTGTCTCATCCTGCTGCCTGCCTCCCCCTTAAAAGGACCCTAGGGATTACATTGAACCCACCAGAATGATGGGATAATCTCCCCATCTCAGAATCTTTAACTTAATCATATCTATAAAATCTGTTTTGTAATGTAAAGTAATATATTCACAGATTCTGGGGATTAGGATGTGGACATTATTGGGGGGAGGGAGCACATTATTTAGCCCACCACAGACTCACACAATTTCCCTCATTTTATTGTGTTAATTTGAATGTCTCCTTCTGCAGTGGCCTGTGAGTTGACTGAAGGCAGTACTATCAGCATAGGATACTGACCTCTGTATCTCAATGCTTTGCTCAGAGCCTGGCAAACCTCAAGTGTAGTAGGGCCTCAGTAAATTTAACAGCTTTATTGAGGAATAATTGATATACAAAGAACGGAACATATTGAATGTGTATAATGTCCTGGGTTTATCAATATTCACTGGCTGAGTAAGAGACTAAATGATGTTTGAATAGAGTTTTTGAAGGTTGAATAGGATTTTCCCAGACAGATAAGCGAAGGACAGCGCTTACAGAGAGGTATTAATCAGCATGGGGTGAAAGACACACTAGTGCTGGATCAGTATTACTGGAGTGTGGTGTGTGCTGAGGGATGAAGCTGGGGGTATTGGTGTCAGATCATGGGCAGAATTTGGATTTTCCCCTGAAGACTGTGGTTCCTGAACCTGGCTGATCAGAATTTCCTGGATAGCTTTTAAAAATAGAGTTTCTCAGGCCCCACTTTGGAAATTCACATTCATTAGGTCTGAGTAGGGCTCTAATCTGTGTCATTTAAAAAGTTCTTGTAATGGCGGGCAGGGTTGGGGAGCCCTTGGTGTAGGTGACGAAGGAGTCACCGAGTCAGGCAGGGCAACTTCAGTCACCTTGCACAAGAGGAGGAGCACACTGGAGAACAGATTCTAAAAAGATGGGGCCAGCCCTGGCTGGTGTGGCTCAGTGGATTGAGCGCCAGACTGCAGACTGAAAGGTCGCCAGTTTGATTCCCAGTCAGGGCACATGCCTGGGGTTGTGGGCCGTCAATGTTTCTCTCCCTCTTTCTCCATCCCTTCCGCCACTCTCTAAAAATAAATAAATAAATTCTTTAAAATTAAAGAGATGAGGCTGGAGGTAAGGTAGTGAGATGCAAGACATCGTAAGAGCCTGAATTTAAACAATGGCACTAAAGATGGACAGTATGACTTATTTAGATGTCTAGTGTTTAGATATTTAGGTATCTAGTACGACTTCCAGATTTTTACCTTGAGTTTGAGAGACAGCATTCAAAAGAACGGATTTAGGCATGGATAATGAGATAACTTTTGATACATTGAGTTTGAGATTTCCCGTGGGCTGTCTACAAGAATATGTCTGATTCACCAGGTAAACAGATGGGACTATAGCTCAGAGGGTAATTACAAAGAGAGGGAGTAGAGGTGGCAAATATAGGATGTTTTAAAAGCTTCAGCAAGAAGGGAAAACAGTTTATATGGTAATAATGAGATGCAGGATCAAGCAGAGTATGGAGGTATTGTTTTGTTTTGTTCTGATTTTAAGGATGGTCTATCAGTCAGGGTTCCACCAATCAAACAGAACCAGTAGAAGAGCTAGATTGATAGGTAACAGGTAGATGATGTTAAGGGATTTATTGAAAGGAATTGGCTTACATGATTGTGGGGATTGGAGGAAAATCGAGTCTCAGACCTATAGGGCAGGCAATCAGGAAGAGCAGGCTGGAAACTCTCAGGTGTGGGCTGACGCTGCTGTCCTCAGTGGGATTTCTTCTTCCTCCTCCCTGTCCTCAGTCTTCAGGCTTTTAAAACTGATTAGACCAGGCTCACCCAAATTACCCCAGATGATCTCTTTTACATTGGCTCAACTGGCTGTAGCTCATAAGCACATCTACAGAATACCTTTACAGCAACACCTAGACCACAATTCAATCGAATAACTGAGTACTAGAGCCTAGCGAAACCGACACATAAAACTGGCCAGCAGAGACAGGAGGTTGTTTGATCACACATATGGGCTAAGGGAAAAGAGTCAAAACAGTGAGAGAAGACGGGCATACTAAAGAGATAAAGGGGAGGGAATCGATGGAGCAAGACTCAGTATTTATTCAATAAACTATTTGAGCATCAGCTATTTGCCCGGCGCCATACTGGGTCCCAGAGGAGATGAGCAGAGATGGGACCGAGTACTCAGATGGAGGGGTTGGCTCAACCTTTGAAAAGCCTTTTTTTTCTCTGAGCCAGAAGAATGTTAAGGATGACCTGAGATGTGGACGCCTGGGGTGGGGCCATGGATAGATGAAGGAGCCCCCAAAAGGGGAGCTTCTATTTTGTCAGTGGAGGTGGATCTGTGACCATTGCCAAGAGTGGAGGGCAAGGAGATGGGGTTCTGGTGAGCAGTGGATATTCGAAATCAGAGCTTTCTTGAACTGAGGCATGTGGAAGAGGCATGGGCTGCATGCATTAGAGAGAAAGTCAGGCTTCAGGGCCATACTCTAAAATGTCCTGCCCTGCAAAGAAAGCCTGCCACGGACACAAATGACCATTAAATACAGGAAACCTTGTCTATCTCATCAGTGACTCAAGAAATACAGGTTAAAATAATTTTGAGGTACTATCAAATATACAAAGAGTAAAAAGCATGTCGCACATTACTAGGCTTTAGACACAATTTTAGGTAAGAAGTGATCTTTTATCGTTATCATCACGAAAAGAGAAAATGATACTATATTCACATTTTGATTCAGTTGTTTTCTAATATTTTGGCAGTAGAATTCTTTTTCCCCACAAAATCTTACATAGAAATCAAAAACATAAAACAAAACAAAAAAAAATGAGTAAAAGCAGTATTGCCGTAAATAAGGGTGGAATAGAACATGGGGCACTCCCACTGAGGCCTTCTGCCCAGGCTTCTGGAGGAGGCGTGTAAAACTCTCCCTAAGGATAGTTTGGAACCCACTGTTGTAAATAAGTAAGTATGTGCTGATATGAGCAATTTTTGGTGATACAGTAAAGCATTTTTTAAAGCAGTTTAGAAAACTGTATGGACAATGTGATTCCATGAAAAACATACATATCTACACACTGAGAAAAAATCTGGAAGGATCTAAACTAAAGTGTTAACAATGATTATCTTTCCAGCAGTAGGATAGATCTTTTTTTTCTAAGAGCTTATTTGTATTTTCTATTTAAAGAAAAAAATATATGTATTGCCATTGTAATAAGAAAAAAATATATTTTTATGCCAAAATAGTGTGTACCAAAGTATTAGGATTGTGTGTGCGTGTGTGTGTGTGTGAATGCACCAACATATTAAACGACAAGTACTTTTGGCCCATCCAGTTGTGGAGTCTGAGCTTCAATCCCACCCTTGTGTATTTTTGTGATTCTGTGCCTGGGCCTTTGCAAAACCACATCGTCTTTGACAACTGGTAGTTATACCAATATGGACCACTAGAGGGCGGCTGGAAGGCAGGAGAGGAGAGAAAGCACTTGTTCCTTCTAGTCTGCTCCCTTATTAGGAGTGTCCGGCCAGACAGCAGCTCTTCATCTCAGGTACTGGCAGCTGGTTCTAGTCCCTAACTCTTTCTGACACACTCTTAGAACTGTTTTATCCCTCATAGGTATTAGCAGCAACAGGATGGTGTTCTGCCCTCAAAAATCTGGGTCCCAATTCTACAGATCCCTTCCTCTGAAAGTCTAAATTCTGATAACCCCAAACTCTGTTCCCTGTTTCCCTGGCTCCAGGGGTTATATGTAACTCTTTTCAGAAGTTCTGTCAAATGTAGTTCTGTCAAAACTTGAAGTGCAAAAAAGTTATATGGCAAGTATTTAATGGAGACCAGATTTGAATCCAGACTACCTTACACCAGAAGTCAACAACCCCTGAAAATTGTTTTTCTTATTACACATTAAACATTGTTATTCTGTTGCTTAATTGGCTGTCTCCATTCAGTAATAGCTTTTTCAAGAAAAAGAATCAGGTAATTGTTGCCTTTCCATATCTAACAGAATATCTGGCACATAAGACATATATATTAAATGAACAGCACTGGACTGAAGGCAAAGATAGGGACAGGGAGAAGGAATAAAGTGGTTACCCCTCCTCTCTTGTTTGCACTATTGGTCAGGAGAGAGAAGAGTATTCTGAGAGGAGCAGAAATCCTTCCATATGTAAAGGTCAGAGGTCAATCAGGAGTGGACAATATCTGAACTGTTACTCTCACATTTCACAAGTCACCTGAATGGGTGAAAGTCATTTCTGTGACAGTTACTATCTGTAACTTATTTCCCTAAGAAAAAGTATTCCTTTAGAAGAGATTTTCAAATTTCTGCCACATACAGTAATTTTATGTCCATATCATATTCACCCTTTAATTCTTATTTTGGGTGCCTCTCGTTTCCCCTGCCCCCACAGCGGCCGCTGACCTCTTTCGCCTCCGCACCCCCGGCGCACTGAATCCCTGCCTCCTCTGATGCTGACCACACACCGTCTTGTCCTTGGAACACCCGGGCTCAGTTCTGTGAACACCTCCGTGCAGGAGTGTGTATCCTTCCTCCTGGCGCACACAGGTGCTCAGTAAATACTTCTTGAATAAGTGATGAATGAATTAACTCATGAATAAAAATGTCAGGTAAAAACCTGACACTAAGAACCAGGTACTAACCTGGTATTAAGAATTTATTTCTCAATCAAAGGCGTGATAGCTCTGGGAGTGACTGGAACACAGCTGAAAGGTCAGTCATTCTCAAACTCATAGTGTGTTAATAATCCAAAAGTTTTTCTTCATTCCAAAAATTATTCAGTCATAGATTTTAATTACAAATGCATGCTTCTACATGACAAGAGTTCTTGAGAATTTTGGCATTTTTTAAAAGCATATTTTCTTTTAAAATGTAATTTTCATGCAAAAGTCTTAGGAGACAGCCTCTCACTTGCATTAAGGGACTTTCAAAAGACATCAAACTAACATGCATTTTGGGTTGGCTTTTGATCTGAATGTGTAGGTATAAATCCTAGTTTCAGATCTGTAGTATATAAGAGTTAAAATTTTCCTAGGTCAAATGCTGATTTTCAACTCTCAGAAATATGTAGAGATAACCCCTTGAAATAATCTTATAATTATCTCAAGTTACATAAAACTATGGTTAAAGAAAACAAATAGTTTAGAATGAAAAAGAAGAAAGAGTTCCCAGCAAACAAATAAAAAGGAGGTGGAATTACAATTCCCTGTTAGAAATCAGATTCTCATATAGCAATAGTTCAAATTTATTCGCTTAATATATCTTTCTCGTATAACATTTAGATTCACATTGTAGTGTAACTTAATAGCTGTAAGAGTAATTTTTCCCCGTCGACCTTTTCACTTACACCTCAGCTGCATTTGCTCAGGGAAAGTCCTGCAACGGCTTCTTCAACGCCCACCTTTTCCACCAGAGGGCGGCCAGAGGCTGCACCCAGACTACTCTCTCGCTCGTTCTGGCTCCAGTTACAAACCCAGCGGAGGAACCTCATCTACATTCCAGCCCGCCACCGGAATCCCAGCTCCACGACCTCAGACAGAACGGAGACAATGTACTTATTCCAGGCGGTAGAGATTCAGATAAACAAATCCCACAGGCAAAGTAGATGCACATGATTTCAAGGTTTGGCCCCTAAGTTTGAAGCAGGTCACAGAACCCAAAGGCCTAGCTTTGGCCAGGAGTGTCATAACCCGATTGTATCTTCGAGGAGCAGAGTCACCTGACTCTGGGGAATGACTAGGCTTTAAAAAAAAATTTTGATAATCAGATAATAGGATATATTTTTTCTACACTGAAGACAAAATGTCGAGAACTGGCCTTGGAGAAATGGAATCGTTATTTCTACTCTTTGACAGCCATGAGGCAAAATTTCCAAGTCAAATTTATAAGGTGTGCAGGGATTTGGTTGCTTGTTTTGCTTTCTTTCCTCTTGCCAGTTACCTCCTGAGAGCTGGGCAAGGATCAGTAAGATCCCTCTGCCGTGGCTGCCAGCAAGTCTGTGCCTGATTTGGCGAGTTTCTGAAAAGGCACCAGGGCCTCTAGCGGAACATAACACCCTAGTGCTGTGCCAAGGGGCGCAGCCAAGCCACACTTGTGTCTTAGGGAACGAGCTGAGGCGCGGCCATCTTTTCGGCCCAGAAAGTTGTTACAGGATTCTTTCAAGTGTTTGCTTTTGCAACTAAACTGGTCAAGAAACAAATTTTTAATTAGGAGATGGTCTCTGTCCACCCAACATTTCCAAGAGACCCGCCATCTGTGCCCCCAGATCTACTCACAAAAACAAGCATGCACACATGCTAAAAAAACAACAAGTTCTCCTGGGCGCCAGGCTCCTGGAAGCTTTCTTCTCTTGCACCAGCGTCTACGGCTGTCTGTTCCCGTAAACTCTGCTACGGGAGGTGCTGGCACAGCAAGGGTTTTGCCTCGGGAATGTGTGAGAAAACATGATTAGGGCAATAAGCAGATGTCTTCAAATAGTTACAAAGCACTCAAGTGCAGCAAAGCCAATACCTGGAGGCAGATCTAATTCAAGTCAATTCCAGGATAAAAATTAAGGATATTGAAATTAGTCATAGCATCTAGTTGTCAGATAAAAGGACTGTTTAGTTCCTTGTCCTAACAAGAAATTATTTTGTTACTCATTCTGTCCTAAGTGCCTAGAACAGTCCAGATGCTCAATTAATATTTATCAGATGGAGAAAATACTTAAGCCCTGGCCAGTGTGGCTAGAGGGTCCTCCCTTAACCAAAGGGTTGTAGGTACAGTCTCAGGTCCAGGCACATGCAGGAGGCAATCAACTGATGTTTCTCTCTCCCCTCTCTCCCACCCTCTCTCCCTTTCTCTCTCTCTAAAAGCAACGGAAAAAAAAAAAAAATATCCTCCATGAGGATAAAAAAACAACTGAAGAAATGTACCATATCGCAGACCAATATCTCTTACTAAGTGGACTTCAATCCCCACCCCTCCCCCTGCCCCAGCACTAAAGCAGATCACGATTGCTTCAGCTGAGTGCTAGCTGAAGTTGTCTTCCTGGGCCAAGGGGCCATGCTGTGTGCATCTTGAACAGTCCACCCAGAGAAGCAAGCTGCTCACCCCAGAGACGCACGAGGGACAGATACTGACTGAATAAATGGAAGATCCCCATTTCACGCTCTTTCCTAGTGGGCCTGCCAGATTTAGCAAATAAAAATATAGGCTGCTCAGTTAAATTTGAATTTCAAATAAAGGAATTTAGCATAGGGCATACTTTTACTTTAAAAAATTCATTATTTATCTGAAATTTGAAATGAACCTGACAACCTGTATTTTTTTTTAATTTAATCCTCACTTGAGGGGATGATTATTGATTTTAGAGGGAGCAGAGTGAGGCAGGGGGCAGAGAGAGAAAATCTGGATTGGTTGCCTGGCCCAGCAGGGGATCAAACTCGCAGCCCAGGTATGTGCCCTGACCAGGCAGGAATGGAACCCATGACCTTTTGGTTCAGCAGCCTGGCCAGGGCAGAGCATCCTGCATTTTATCTGGCAACCCTAATCTTCTCGGCATATGCTTTTCTCAGTAAAAGGCTGAGAGAATTGTCCAACTTAAATTGTGACCTTTCTCTTTGGACACATAGGTTATATCCTTTTAACACAGTGTTTGAATATCATCACAGTAAGGTGATGAATTACACTTAATTCCTTTAGGCGTGTTATAAAAAATTCCAGTATTTGGAAGTGTTCCCTGAACTCAAAGCTTTGAAAACCACTAGTAGATAGTCTTTGGTGATCAGTCTTCTTTGAGTAGAACGAAGGGTCTGCCACCTGATCTTCTTTGCCCCCTGTACTTGGGGAAGTGATTTCTGGGCAGATACCTCTGTTCAGAAGGTTGAAAGTAGACTTAGGAGGTCCCGTGTTTCTAAGCAATTTCCAGCCAGTTATCTGCCTCCTAGTCATCAAACGGACACAGCACCCAGTTCTGGGGACAGGGCAGGGGCTCATATCACAACAGTGTTGGGAGGAAGCACTGAACTACGCACGTGATGACAACATGAATACAGCTTAGAAAAGGGATCCCCAGACTTCTGGTCGCGAACACCCAGTTTTAGGCCTGGACCAGAGCCAGTCTTTCCCGAGAACCCACACCCGCTGTAATTCTGAGCAAGTGGTCAGCTCCTGGTTGCGGTCTGAGAGGGACCCGTCTGCCTTCACCCAGAGCTCAGCCCTCGTACTTCACGGGCCAGCTCAGCCAGAAGGCGCAGTGGACCAACCCTGGATGCCTTGGGTGGAGGGTGGGGTGGGGCAGGAATGAGAGGGATGGCAGAAAGCAGAGGGATCTAGGTAGTAACCAGGGAGGTGATATAAATGGATTCCTTTCCATAAAAAAATCTTTGTTCAAATGACCTCAAAGTTTCAGTTACATAACTTTTCAAGAAATTGCTCTTTTGTCATTTGTAAGCATTGTCACTTTTTATTGAGCTATAATATAAATGAGTACCATTGAGTAAAATGAAGCCAATTAAATTGGTAAAAATAAAACCTGTACCTTTCTAGAAAGATTCATTATGTTATATATCATTTAAGACCTTTCACAAATTGACACCAATCAAGCTCTCCAAGCTCATCCTCTGCTACTTATTTCTAGGACTGCTGTACCTTCTCCCAAGGTTTTTAAACCTCAGCAATACTGACACTTTTTAAAAGACTTTATTTATTTATTTTCAGGGAGGGGAAAGGAGGGAGAAAAAGAGGGAGAGAAACATCAATGTGTGGTTGCCTCTCACATGCCCCCTATTAGGGACCTGGCCACGCATGTGCCCTGATGGGAAATCAAACCCTCAACCCTTTGGTTCACAGGCCAGCACTCAATCCACTGAACCACACCAGCCAAAACAGCACTATTGACATTTGGTGGGGGTTACTTATATTTATTTATTTTTAGAGAGAGGGGAAGGGAAAAAGAGAGACAAACATCAATGTGTGGTGTCTTCTCACGTGGACCCCACTGGGGACCTGGCCCGCAACCCAGGCATGTGCCCTGACTGGGAATCAAATTGGCAACCCTTTGGTTTGCAGCCCACGCTCAATCCACTGAGCTACACCAGCCAGTGCACTATTGACATTTTGAATGGGATAACTCTTTGTCGTAAGGGGCCGTCCTGTGTAAGGTATTTAGCCTCATTCCTGGCTTCCTACCCACTAGATGCCAGTAGGACCTCCCCAAGTTCATGACAATCAAACAATGTCTAGAGACATTATAAAAAGTCCCTTGGGAGACAAAAATCACCCCAGTAAGGGCCACCAGAGATAACCCCTCAGCTGAGAACCACTGCTCTGGCTCATGAGACCACTTGCCTCTATGAACACATTCCACTCACTGTCCCCCAGCACACACATGCCTTCTTCCTGTTTCCTTTCACTGAAACACCTACTTTCCCCCTGTCATTGGCAAACTCATATTCATTCTTAAGCCTAAATCAAATGCTACTATCTATATAGTTCCCCTTCTAATCCATGCCAACTTAATTTCCTGCCCCTCCTCTGGCCGCCCAGGCACGGCACATGTCTGTACTTGCACCGACAGTGCGCACCATGTGGCAGTGCAATCATTCCCCACTCCCGGTGGACCACGGGGCCCTCGAGAGCAAGGTCTGCGCATCCACACTGCCCTACCCGGCATGGTCTCCAGCGAGGTCTGTGTGTCCCAACAGATACACGCCACATTCAAGTAGATGCTTTTATTGAAGCATGAGCCCAAGTCCTAAATTATGTCACCAGCTTTACATTTCCTGAAGGAATATGTGGGTTTTCATGCATTTCAAGTAGATTGAATTAGACCAGACCCCATTAGATTTCTTTGCTTCAGCAAATCTGGATTACTCACCATTTTCCAAATGTGCATAGTATTTTTCCATCTTTACACTGTTGTTGAAATTGTCATCTTCCCCTAAAAAGTTACTTTCTCATTCCTCCCTGTCAAAGCCCTCTGCAAACACCACCTCTGTTTTCACAGCTCTAGACACACGCACACTGTGATCTCTTCCTTCTGTAAGCGCCACGGCTTTTTCCTGCTATGTTCTAGCTCTCCTCATTGTCTATCTTATCCCCATGGTTGTCTCTTAAAGTTGGATTCCACTCCTTAAAGGCAAACGCTCTATCCTCCTCGTTTTCCTTCAGCAGCTCCTCATCAAGTGATTTGCACATGCTAGACTTCCACCAGGAGGTTGTTGAATTGAATAGAAGAATCAGAGGTTGTTTTAAAAACACTCAGTTAATATCCAAGACAAATGTGAATAAAGTCAGGAAGGAAGGGGATTGTGACACCACCAGAGTTAAGCTTTAGAAAGATTAATTTATCCAGGTTGGAGAAGAATGGAATTTCGTTATTAGGCAACCACAGTAGCACAAGGGCAAGGTAAACTCATGGCTTAGATAAGAGCAAAGATGGCAGGAATCATTGCAAATGACACCAAGCAAGATGTGGTACCTAACTGGGCATGGGAAAGGGAGAGAGGGGAGCAGGAATGAATACTATCACTTGGATCATGATTGCGGGTACTGGGATGCCGACAATGTCACTCACCGAACTGTCAGGATTTGGGGAAGAAGGCAAAGAGCCCAGCAGTTGAGGCTTCAGTGAACCACACCAATAAAAATATCACAGAGCCTGTTGGAAAGGCATGAACGAGGCTTAGAGAAGCGGAAGAACCCAAAGGCAGGGGCTGGGAGTCAGTCATATTGCTGAGGCCAGGGAGCAATATGTGATGACTGAGGGGTGGGATCTTGGACAAGGGTGAGAAGAAGGGCTGCTCTGGGAGGCAAGGAGGCAAACAGAGGAGAGGGAGGGGTGGGAAGTACAAGTCTGAGAGAGAATAGCATTCCAAGGATTTTAATGGAGCCGGAAGTGGATGAGAATGAGGGTTGGAGATGGGCCTATGGATCCCTTGTCTCGCAGGTCTACTGACTTTACAACAAGAAGATTTAGTGTCTGTGTGTGTGTTGGGAGGTAGCAGGGGTTGGGGGAAGTTGCCAAAGGCCAGACTGCTAGAAGGTAAGGAGTGAGGGAGCCGGGAGAATACCACACCTGGAAACCAGTTTCCTCCACAAGCCAGCGTGTCAGTGACTGAAAGAGGAGCAGAGCCACCTGAGCGGGAGGGGATGGCAGGTTCACAAAGGTTTTGTTTGTTTTCAGGCTGAACTTGTTTGTTGACAGAGGGAAAGGAACTGGAAAGTAGGGGATTTTGCAGCTATGAGAGAAAAACTTCATAAGCAAGTCTTACCTCTGTAAGACTTCCTTATGAAGAAGACTGTAAAGTCTTCCTCATCCTCTAGAAAAAGAGGGTAGATTGTGTGCCAAGGCCTGCCCAGTTTGTGAAGCTGGAGATGCATGAGGATGGTCCTGAGACACATTTCAGGGAAGTGAAGAGACACTTTAAAGATGGCAAAGCAGCCGTGAGGTTCCAGGGTTCCTTTCAGATGGACATATCTTTTCCTGGAAACTCCTACTCGCCCTTCAGGACCCAGCTCCCATGTTCCCTTCTCTGTCTCATGCAGCTAGAAACTGAACTCGTGGGAATCATTCTCTCTCCCCCGCCCTCCAACCCTCAATCCTTATAAAAATATTTACCTTGTTGTATTTCAAGTTTTATTTTCATTCATTTGTCTCTCCCACTTGTTCTTGAGCCTCTCAAAGGCCATAATTCATCTCCGAATTCCCAGTGCCTGGCAACCGGACACGGCCAGTGTGTGTGAGTGCTCAAAAGTGATGAGTGAATGAATGGAGTGGATACCAGGTGGGCGAGAGTAGGTCTCCAGTCGTGAGTACAGTTTATTCTTGGGTTATGATTTATTAAGTATTGTATATTTTCCATACAAATAGTGGCAGACCAACTTTCGCCCCACCCTGTATGTGAATGAGTGGTAACTCCCGCCCAGGGGAAGCTGGCTGGGGCACAGAGAGCCCCGAGGAGAGGCGACCGTCTCTGCCTGCACATGCAGGGGAACAACTGCACACGTGAGTACACGTGAACTAAAAGCCAACGAGACCAACAGTAGCCACGAAATAAATGGGGAACTCAAATGGCTGTTCTCAAAACCCATGTGCAGCCCTGAATAGCAAGGGAAAGAGTGGGAGGATGGGGAACGGAGTGAAAAAAGTAACAGGCCCAAGAGATAATTTCCAGTTGGGAATGGAGTGGCTCCCTAAATCATAGAGTGTGTGGTCCAGAAAGCAGAGCCTGCAGATGCTGTTACTGTAAAAAACCACTCGTGACCTTTTCTTGGCAAAAGAAAGTCTGTTTTGAATCTGTCTCCCCAGCAGTGCACAACCTCGCCTTGAAAAGCAAGCAGCTCCATGCCGTCCACTTTCAGAAGGACTTCAGCGCAGTGTGACTCCATGGTACCTGGCAACACTGGTCACGCTGTGTCCTCAGTCCCACCACAGGCTCAGCGAGGTGGGCGTGGTGATGACCCCTCTTTTACACGCACGAGGAAATGAAGGCAAGGAGCAGTTAAACGAGTATCCCAAGGTCACACACTAGTACACAAGGTCACGACCACAGACCAAGTCTTTCCGACGGCAGGCCCCCGCTTCCCACCGCATTAACAGATCCTCCGTTATGTGGAAGGAGCAAAGGGTGGTGAGAGGGACAGGCGCAGACCCAGGCCAACTTCACTGCCCACTGTCTGGTAAGGCGCCCAGGGCCGGGGGCTTAGGAGGGCTCTTTGTTCAATGTTGTGTCATTGCTGCCTTGAAATTCTGAAGAATTTTTAACAAGGGGCCCTGCATTTTCATTTTGCACTCGACCACATAAATTACAGGTCGACAGTCCTGCACAGAATTGGAGAATATTTGAGCCAGAAGAACTGAGCGGTCATCAGCTCCACCCCACCCGTTCTAGAGAGGCGGAAACAGCCCCAGAGAGGCAAGCCGACCTGCCTCCCAACCCCCTGCAGTCGTTTAGCGGAGCAGCAGCAGGACCCCTGTTCGCAGGGCTCTTCCTCCCTTCGCACAGCGCCTTTCAAGTTAGAGAAGGGAGCATTCCCCCCTCCCTGCAGGAGCTTATCTCTAGCCAAAATATCATTTGTGGCTGAGTCGGGTCAACTCATTTCACTCCTGGGCAAATGGCCTTGGGTTTTTCATGAAAAACCAAATGCACATAAACCTGACCGTGATTCCAACAAAACCACAATGTCTACACTGTGGTAAAAGAAACCTTTAGCTCAGTCTCTCACCTAACACCCCTTACCCAGTCCCAACCTTCCAAACATGCAATTCTTACACAGGGAGAGGCTGGCTCAGTCAAGGCCAGGCTGAGGTCATTGCCAGGGCAGCCAAGGGTCAGCCAGGCTCAAGGCTAAGGCCAGGGCTCCTACCACAGCTGAGCCAGAGAAGAAGGAGCATGTTGGCACTGCCATTCTCCCTCCAGGGACCGAGATGTAGATGCCCCGTTTCTCCCAAATTGATTGCATGCGCAGCCCCATCAGCAGGACCTGCAGAGTCACACTCAGGCAAAGACAGAAGTAACCGAGCATTGCAAGGTTTGTGTGCACCTTGTGTGCACGAAGGTCGTGCCCTCACATTTGGAAGCTCCAATAATGAGGACACAGCATTCTGACTTCCAGCCCAGAGAGCATGTGTCTGCCTCTGACACACCCAAGCCTGTGGCTCAGTCAGGGGACAGCCAATGCTGAGGAGTGTTGACTGTATTGAAAGTCACATGTGTGCCCACAGCCCAAAGGAGAAGAGGTGTGGAGACACCTGCAGATCCTGAGGGAATGCAGTTACCTCACTGAAGAGCCTTTCCAGGTTTCCTGGAATTGTGGGCAGGTTGTGCCTTGTAGGTGCACCATGAAGTTTCCCTTTTCTGTCAGAACAAATGTGGTATATCGCAATCCTGCTGTGGTCACAACTTAATGATGTGGCACCAACCCAATGATCATTGTTCTCATGTCACAGATGGTGCACATAAGTCATTACCTAACATAGAAGCACCACAGGGCCAGGGGATCTTACCTCTTGTTCACTGATGTGTCCCAAGAACCTGAACAGGGCCTGGCACATAGTAGATGTTCATTAAACATTTGCTGTGTGAATGAATGCTACTTATGGTTTTGAAGGATCTTTAAGATATCAGTATGACTGATAACATGACAACCAAAGAGGGGCATTTCAGGGACTCTGAAGAGGTAGAGTGGGTCCATGATGTCTTCTGTGTGTTTGATCCAAATAATGACAAGTAAAGTTGGGGGAATACTACTAATTACTATTTTATTCCTGGTATGATCCCCCTGGAGCTCTACAAATTTAGGCTAATTCTAGTAACTCTGGCATGCAAGCATGTATGCACACATATTTGTATATGTGTATAAACACATTGAAAACTATATATTTTTATTTGTGTATACATATATGTCTCTGTATGTTTGTGTGTGTGGATATAGATATATGTGTGTGCATATATCTACATATATATAGAAATGTGTGTGTGTGTGTGTATGTATGGAGAGAGAGATTGCTGTTTTCCTGACATCCTGACCCATGACCTGTGAACACTTTGTGCCTGCCTCCACGAGACAGGAGCACTCCTCTGTGGAAGCATGACACCACCTCCCCAACCTGAAAGTCAACATCAACACAACACCAACTTCCAAATGACCTCATTTAAATGTCTCCAGCTGTCCCAGCAATGCCCCATGCTCCTCATTCCTCTGCAGGAACGCCTTTGTGTCATTGTCCTCCCTCATTCTGCAGGAGCTCCCCCTTTCCCTGCCTGGCTCTGTGTCCCTGACAGGCTTCAAGAACATAGACTTTCATCCACCAGGATGACCCTTGACTTGGATCAGCCAGAGGCTTCCTCAGACTCAAGCCTTGCATTCTCAGCAGGAACACTGGAGAAACGATGCTGTGCTCTTCTCCATGCATCACGTTAGGAGGCTGTATTTCCTGTCACTACTGAGGATGTCAATCTGGTCACCCGGCCACGTTTATGTCTGCCAAGTTCTCCACTGTGGGGTCGCCATTCCCCTTGTAGTTGCTTAGCATTTCACGGGGAGATATTCTAGTGAACACACCGATACACTCTTCTTCATCAAATCCCCACACTTAGTCATCATCCTGCTCTAAAGGAGAACATTTTCTTCCCCTGCATTTGTTTACTTATATACTTATTTATATCAGAGGGGACTCATGCATTCTATTACATTCACCAAGTTTCCATCCAGTTTTTTTTTGTTATTTATTTTGATGCTTATGTTTTCCTGGACTTGGCCAGTCAGAGCTCCTCTAAGCTGACTTGTGTGTCCCATCGACATGTCCCTGTTATTCTTTGTGTATTTACTTTCTGTCACAACAAGATGATTTGGGGTCCCCTTGTCCTTCCCCTGCCTTAGCCCTCCAATCGGCCGTTCCTCTGGAGACTTTGCTCCTTTCAATAGAGGAGAGATTTAAAAACCAAGATCTGTGGACTCACTGCTCATTTGCTCATTGCAACATATATCTAAAAATGTATGAGTTTATGCCAACACTTCTAACTTCAATTCAACACCTTGGGATCTTTCTAGCTTTCTCTATTTTCATGTTTGAAAATCTTGTCTCAGAGTGTGAGAAATGTAGACCTGATCATCTTCAGTGTATTTGCTCAATCAATTAGCTCATTTGCTGAAGGTAACCCAGCCCGAACCTGCCTCCTTCCTGCCACCTCTGCATCCCCCCTCTTTATTCCCCAGCAGTCAGGCTGTCTCGCTTATCATCATAGCGACCCCTTCCCCTCACCGCCTTGCTTCACTGGGGAAAGATGAGAAGGGAAGGGAATGGACTGATATTTTAAAAGGCTCCCAAGAGAGTCTAAGTGTGCAGGCAGGCTGGCACGTCACTGGACTAGACAGCAAAAAGAAGGCAGCATTTACATCTAAGCCAGAGCCCCAAATTATCAAACTCACCACACAACATTCTGCCGGAAATATCCCTTTTTTAATTGAGAATTCAATGTCTCACTGAATGGGTGTGGCTGGAAGGCTCCTGGAAGGGGAGGGGAGTCATAAAACTTGAGAAGCAAGATAAATGGTCAAACAGCAATAGGGGACGGCAAGAGAAATCACATCATTTTCTTTCACTTGGCCCTGACTGTGTCCTCTCAGAATTATCTTATGTGCCTCTTTGGAAGGACACATTAATTTGTTAAAGTCTACACACTATTTGTAATGATCTTATTTTTCACTTTGGAAAATGGATGGTATTTCTGAGAAGGAGGATAGCTACTGGACAGTTTCATCCTTTGCCCCTGTTGGCCAGCACACCTCAGCCTTGACATATGTCTGCACGTGGCTGTTTCAGCCTTGGACCCCCGCTCAGCAACCTTATTGCCTGCTTTATTTAGTCTCTTCTGTGTAGTCTGGTATGAATCATAAACCCAACGCTACACTCCACAGGCCAAAAATGCCAGGATAGAGCAGGGGGAGCCCACCTGAGCCAAAATCATTGCACTTTCTCCAACTCCACACTAATGAAGAAATTTGTCAAATATTTATTCTGGACAAGAAATCGAAATCAAGTTAATAGGAAAGGAAGATGAATGATTGAATTCTGTTATTGCCTTTCCTGGCTTTTCACATTGCTGAGAAAGTCATAAAACCTTATTTGTGCTGTTCATTTTCATAGCATTTTCATTGCTTACATTATGGCTGAAAGAAAAGTCAAGGCTGGCTCCAGATAAAACGTCTCTGCAGGAAAAAGGAACACTGTCCCAGAGCCTCAACAGGCACAGCCCTGCACAGCAAACTTTGCACAACAGAGTTAGGCAAAAGGTAACCAAAAAGAACTAAAAGAAGAGTCCAACAGATGGAGGTTCTTTAATTCATTAAGGCTCTCCGTGGTCAATAGCTGGTTTGCTATTAGTAGGAAGGTCTCTAAAATCTTCCTTTGACCTAACAGTCAATTCCCAGAGATCACCATGGATGGCATTTCCAGAAGGAGCTCTTGAGTAAATCACAGACTGGCGCGGACTGCAGGGAAACTCCTGTGTGAGACGGAGTTCATGCTGCTTACATTTAGATCTAGGAGAACCTTCTTTTTCCTAAGATACTAACAGATAAGCTTAAAAGTGATTTTGTTTTCATGGACATATATGTGTTTATTAATAATCAAAGTATCAGGAGAGGAAGGGAACCAAAATAAAAACAAACTGGACTAATTTGTAACCTGGAAAGAATATCACAATACATAAAATGGATTAGGGCCAGGAGTGAAGGCCAGGTTGGAAAATTATTACAATTATTTATAACAGGAAAGATTATGAAGACTGTCTTAGTCTGTTCTGGCTGCTGCAATGGAACACCAGGGACTGGGTGGATTATAAGTAATATAAATCTATTTCTCATAGTTGTGGAGGAACTGGAGACCAAAATCAAGGTGCCAGCAGACCTGGTGCCTTGTGAAGGTCCCCTTCCTGGTTCACATATGGCTGTCTTCTCAGTGTGTCCTTACAGGACAGAAAGGGGTGAGAAAGCTTTCCAGGGTCTCTTTTCAAAGCGCACTGATCTAATCACAAGGACTCCACCCTTATGACCTAATCACCTTCCATCTGCTGCACCAGCAAATACTATCACATTGGGGATTGGGCTTCAACATATGAATTTGGGAAGAATAGAGACCTTCAGTCTGCAGTAGAAGGCAAGGAAGGTTGTACCAATCATGGCGTAAAGGGGCTCAGTCAATCAAGGGCTTCACTGGTGTTCTGACTGTGTGCCCTGTGCTATGTTGACTCCAGGACTGTTGAAACAAATAGGTGTGGTTCCTACTTGTAATCTATGCAGGTCAATGGTGTGCTGGCATTGGGTCACACCGGCCCATGAGAACAGTGTCTTAACTATTCAGGAGATTCTCGAGCAGGTTGTTAAACTATGGTTAGCTTGAAATCAGCCACAAAAGTCATAATTATACTGAAAATAGGTGAATGCTGCAGGTTAGGACTTTGTTTTTAAAGAATCAGCTTACCAGGGCATCACTGCCAGTTACTCTCTCCCAAAGCTAGGATGAACATGAGGACTGACATGAAAAAGAATGGGGAGGCACCTACGAGGCCAGAAGAAGGCAAAGCCATCTAGTGTCTTGGGGAGGCTTCTGTTGAAAACAGAACTTGGGTAAAAAGGAGGAAAGAAACACCTGTGGTTTTTCCTAGCCAATCTTAATCATTGTCCCCACCTCATTCCGAACCAGGACCTTCCCATCAGCCTATCCATCAACCTACTCAGTTTCTAGGGAGAGGCACAGAAGAACACAAAGATATCAGAAGGTAAGAATGCTACCGAAGCAGACACTGCATCAGGTTTTAGAGATGCAAGGGACCTTGCCTATTACCCAACTCAATTCTTCACTTGGAGTTGTAGAAATAGGTCCAAAGAAGTAAAATGACACCAAGGTCATGCAGCCAGTTAACAACCAGCCAGGGCCGGAAACCAGGTCTCACTCCTTATCCCCACTATGTAGCAGGTACTGTGATGGGTCCAGCTCCTTCCTTGTCTTCCTACTGCTCTGTCCAATATGACTCACTCATGTGGAGGGAGAGGCAGGGTGGAACTCAAGGAAGAACTGAAGCTCATCAATCCCTCCCTGCCACCCAGTACACTGACTATGTATTATTTGAAGAAGAATTCAGTTTATTAATTCCAACTTTGAAGGGCTTGCCAACTCAGAAAACAATGTGTGGTTGAAGAGCTAATGATGAAGGTGCCGTGTATGTACCATCTGGTGTATTTGGAAAAGAAAGTCTTTTGTCCTAAATGGAGTTCCAAGTCGTAATTTCTTAAATCACAACCTTTACTCCCTACTCAACTACCCAAATTGATGGTGATTTCAATTTTTTTCCAGACGGAAAAGGTTGATGTCATCCCGAGCCTTGCTTCTGCAAGAGTCATTTATTCTTCCTGGCGTCATGGGGCAGCTGCAGCGGGGGTGTCGGGGTGGAATGAGCCCCTGAAGCCGAACAGGCCCCTCTGGAGCTATTTCCTCCCGTCACGGTCGCACCTCTCAGACTCTGGGTGGGGGGTGGGGGGAGACCTGTGCTGCAACGACACCAGCTGAACCTCCTCAGGGAGTCGAAGATTTGGTTCTGCACTTGCCATCCAACCCCTGTCATCAGCATTAAACTCACGTCATGTTTTAAGAAGAGAGGTTCTTATTAAGCTGCTCTAAATAAAGCCTTTGTGAGAGAATGGTTCCTGCTGGTGCCCTGGGAGCTGAATAGAATGCATACTTCATGGATCCTCCGCTGTGCTGATGGCAGTGAACATTCCAAATGAAGTTCAGGAGAATCCCGTCCACCTTTAGCAATGTGGGCTTTCCTTGGTGAGAGGATTAAAGAGGTTTTCTTTAATGAGTCATTTGCGGGGCTAGTCTGGGAGAAGAAGGGTTATATAAGACCAGTCTTCAAAATTCTTACTTCATGTCTAATAATTCATTGCATTACTGAGATAACTTAAAAAACCAACTCATCAGCCCTGACCTATGTGGCTCAGTTGGTTGGACATCCTCCTACAAATCGAAAGGTCACTGGTTCTATTCCTGGTCAGGGCACATGCCTGGGTTGGGGCATGTACGGGAGGCAACCAATGGAGGTTTCTCTCTCACCTCAATGTTTCTCTTCCCTCTTTTCCCCTCTCTCTGGAATCAATAAAAGAAAAAAAATTAAATAAACACCAGCCCATCATCTAGGTATGCCTACTGAGTAGGCTGTGGTCCTGCATAGTTGGGAGTACACCAGAACTGTGGAGACTCAGAGCGAAGCAAAACGGAAAACACTCACTAGGTAGCGGTCCTCTTGCGCTCACTCAGCCGCCCTGAGGACGGCAGCCCTGGCCAGGCCAGGCGCACCGTGGTGTGGCAGGCAGTCTTCCCGGCGGTGCTGCTGGTGGGAAGGTGGCTGGCCATCCCGGGCTCCCCACGGCTGTGAGAGTCCCTGGGATGCAGAATTTTAGTTTGAAAATCAGAATAGTTTCAGGTGAACCAGGAAGAACAGGCAACACCATTAAACGCCAGTGCTTCCTGTCCCCCAACTCAGTGACTACAAAACTGACAGTCCCAGAAGTTTAAAAATATGCTCAGGATCATGTGCTATTTGGCTTCAAAGATGGGACTCTCCTTCCAATAGCACTTAAGGAGATTTACAGACCGAGGAAGGTAAGAATATAACAAATGAGTAGATGTTTCCTTCCAGTCCTCCATCCTGGAGGTCTATTTAATGAGGAAACAGGGATAAAAACCAGGCATGGATGCAAAAGATTTCCTAAATTTCTTTGAGAAGGAAGCATGGGAAACTCACATCATAGAGCATCTCCCATATTTCACAGAAGTGACAATTTCTGATCACGAGGACTCGGCCATGAGCGTGGTCACATCCACTCCCGTGCCCTGGGACAGTCCCAACTTATTCCTGTTGTTCTGGTGGAGAACTGAGAGTGCTCCCTCCACTCTCAAAAAAGTTATGATTTGGATAATAAATTGTACGATTCCTCTAGGCAAGAGGTTTACCACTCCACAGTAGAAGAAGAATGTGACATATTGGAATGAACACAAAGCCCACTCTTTCTGACTGAGGAGTCGAAAGAAGAGACAAACAAGTGAGAAAGAAACAGAGGTGGGTGGAGGAAGGTTCCAGGCAGCTGAATTCTGGAGGCAGCTGACCCCAGCCAGCACAGTCACTTTTAAAATATCCAAAACTTTCTGAGCAGGTTGTTGAATCATTGGTAGCTTCAAATCAGCCATGGTAGAAGTACTTACACCACAGACATCGGCAAACACTAACTAGAGCCTTTTTCCTTCTCACAGATCCAAATGGCCAGCACACTGGAACTCACATCCTCTCTCTTGCTCTCTGTCACATATGCACACAGACTATGAGCTGAAATGCCAGTGGCACTTTAGAAGGACCCAGTGTAGTTAAGTGAATTCTGAGGAGAGGAATCTTTACTCTGGTTACTCAGCTGGGGCTCTGGAAGGAGCCTGCATCTTATGCTGCCCTTGATCACCATGGACTCTGTTACTTTAATGCAAACCCATGGGTATGGGGTAGCTGAACAGAGAAAGCCATGTAAATTTGACTTTCCTGAGCCACCTTTAGTTACCCCTGTCATAAAGAATGTAAACCTGGCTGAGAATCTTTCTGGAAAACTTGCCGAAGAGGGCCTGCCAACCTGCAGTAGAGTGACATTCGGTAGAGGGAACCACCTGAACCAAGATCAATGTAGGCCCTAGCTCAGTTCCTGAGGGGTCCACAGACGAGGCAAAACTGCCAGAGATGGTTACTATCCCCAAGCAAGACAAAAGGGACCTCAGCAAGCATTATGCCAGCCACTGCCTTTAGCCAGGAATGCCAGCAAGACTGACAAGTAGACAGAGGACGTCACTGTGGGGCCCGGAAGAACAGACAGCACATAACACCATCACCTGATGAACGTTTGCTCTCCTCAGTTTATGTCTAATTCTGTTTTCTGGCTCTTGGGTCTCATTTGTTTCAGGCCCAACGTCAGATACTGATGATTAAAAAGATCAGCCTTAAATAGATTGCTTAACCAGCTCCCATGACTAGCCAGAGTAGAAGTCCCTTACTCAGTCTCTCGCGGCTCTGCTTCTCTGATAAACCCTGACTGACGGAGAAATTAGTGCTGGAAGTGGTTTCAGAGAAGCAGAGCCTTAAAGATAAGTTCTCCGAACTGGCTTTGGGTTTTCTGGAATTGTTACTTTGCTCTGATTGCATTTAAAGGCATTACTCTCTTTCTGGTGGTAAAGGGGACACCAGTAGCCTACGGCATGCTGAGGCAAAATCTCATTACACGTGTCACCTGTGATCATTTGCCAGTAGAAATCAAGGCTTCTTTATGACAAAATGCCTGTTGTCCTAGATCATTTTAGTAAAACAAAGAAGTGTAATAGAGCTCCTCAGATCCTTCTTAGTATGCTGGGGAAATTGATAGAAAGAAAATAGTGAGATCAAGGCTTTAAATTCCCAGCTCATGTTTTAATGGGACATATTGGCAAATAGTGGCCTTAAACCCTTAAATGCTGCTGAATCTTCTCTGCTAGGAGGAGCATTCCTTCCTCTCCTCTCAGTGGAGGTTAGCCTCCCCTCCCTGAAGAACTGGAATTGACCAGTCTTGAAGTAGTTGCCTTGCAGGAGACAGCTGATCTTACTTCCAGATCTACCTTCATGCACTCTCCCTGCTTCTAGACCTACAGCCAGACTCAAGTCCTGGTGGGCCAGAGTTGACGATCCATGAGAAGGTGCAATACGCACACACAAAAATTTCACAATTTTGCCCATTTTTACTGATAGAATACTGGGGAAATAAATGGGAATGAATGATAACAGTGATGGATCAGGTGTGAAAGGAAAACAATGTTGAACATGGCCTAATTCATTGATATAGGTGCCCTAGACTGAGTTCTGGAGTAAAAGTACCAGCTCAAGAGCTTCTGAGAATGGCCCTAATAGTGGCTAGTTGGCTGAATACTAGAAGAAAATGTGGCCTAAATAAAATTCCAGAACTTCTTGATGTACTGCAAGAGCACCCTTTCACAGAGTCTAAAAGATCAAAACTATTTTCATGAAACTACTTTTCACTATGCTGATAGTTCCACTGATGGCACAAAAGCAGTAGGGGGAAAGCTGCTCCTGCAGTGGCAAGACAAGGAGAGGTCACCAACTCTGTTAGTCATCGCCGTAGACTTTACTGCCACCCACTCACAACAGAAAGGAGGTGTCAGTTATGTTTAAGAACATCCTGATGAAGCAGCAAAAATATTAATTATCTTACATTTCAACCTTCAAATACACATCTTTTGACTATTTTTGTAATGAAATGGGAATTACATGCAAAACACTTCTGCCACATGCTCAAGTGTGTCCAGCGTCTCGAGAAAGAGCATTTGTGTGACTGAGCTGAGAGCTGAACTAGCCAGTTTTTTTTCTCACGAACTATCATATTTGACTTGAAAAAAATGACCAATAGACAAACTACGTTCCTTTTTTTTGACATTTGTATATCACTTCAATGAAAACAACTGACAGCATTTGGTGTTGGAAAACTTGTATCTGCCACTGTAAGTTTGACACCTTTTCAATTTCTGATATTAACAAGTCTGATTTTTAGTATTCTGTAATAAAATGTGTCAGCAGTTGGAAGATCTGCATAACTCAGTGAACCAATATTTTGCTAATGTCCAGTGTATGACATCACAGTATCATAGAAGATCCATTCAAATTTCAAGATCAACCAGTGGATTTTAAGAGTCAAAACATTTTTGCCCATACAATTTAAACTTCATATTGTAACTAACCTTTAAGGAAGTGCCATTTATCAAGTTCTGGTATAGTATCAAAAGAATATTTTTTTAACTTCTCAGTTTTAATTTCTAATACATAAAACAATAGATATAATCCAAATGAACAACAACTCTTTCAAGTTCTCCATAGTTTCTAAGAATGCCAAGGAATCTGAGACCAAAAAGTTTTAGACAGACTGCATCATAGGGTTAATCCCATCTGAATGCTAAGTGGATTTTCCTTGTAAGACCTGCCCCCTCCAACTACGTTCCCCAAGAGAGTCCAGAGGACACTGCTTTCTACCAAGGATGTAAGAAATATAGGAGCTCCATGAAGAGAGGGGCTGCAGCATTCTTAATCTGCCCTTACAGCCATATGACTGGTAACCCTGAATTCAGTAGGAGGGGAGGTGATCGGGGATGGCAGGGATGGCTGGGATGGCAGATAATCACCAGAGACAAGGTAGATATGGTTACCACGCTGGGCAACAGAACCATACACAATGAACAGAATGGTTTAAACCCCAGAGATCACTGGTGCTGGCTAATCTTGGCATCCCTAGAACTTCGTAGAAAGACAGTCTACTAAAGTCTTACATGACTTGTAAAAGCAAAAAAGCTCTAGATTTGCTCAACAGAGCTTGGCTGGAATCACCAAAATAGAGACTTGTGGCCCCTCAACCAAGTCCTAGACTTGAGCCAGTTCCCAGATATACAGTGCCCCTCAAATGAAGTGGCAGCTGAGTACTCTTTAGGAAATCCAAAATGTGTGTTGTAAATATCTTCCTAGACTTCCTCATGAGAGGCTTATACCCAAGGTCTGCAAGAACTTGAAACTTCCTACTTGGTCACTGTTTTTTCATCTACATCCTTCCTGTCTAACTCATTATTGCTGCAGAATGCCACTCAGGCCAGGAAAGAGCACAAATCCCCACAAACACCGAGTGCCAAGCTTCATGCTGGAAAGACAGTACACCATGGGCATACTTCAGTTTATCTCTGCCTCCTCTTCCCTACATTCTCTACTGTATTCGCTCCATGTTTTCTTTTACTTCTGCCCTATCTCTACCCTCACAGTCTTTGTCTGTTAGCCCAGTTGGTGGCAGCTTTGCCCCAGGTGAGAGGGGAGTTTTCTTTCTTTGGCATTGAGAAGGTGCAGGCAATGTACCTCAGCCATAATGTCATGTCTATATCAGGTTCAACATCACCCCCCAAAGTAAAGCTACTTCACCCGAAGTAATGTTACATCGTAAGAACCTTCCAAGTTATGCAGGACTTGAGGGCCTTGCTATAGTCTTCCTAAAGGGCTAGCACCACATCTTACTCAAGGAGAAGCACTCTATAGAAGGAGCTTGGGAAATGTGTGCTGAATGTTCATTCTTGACTTTGTTGGATGTGAGAGTTGAGGAGATCAGTGCCCAGAGCACCTCAACAGTACACCTTAGCAATTGGAGAATTCCAAACCCATACCTCACATGAGAAGATACAGTATATGTGTTTCTAGAGCAGCTAGGTAAGTGGCTAGAATATATAATGACAGTAAACTGAAATTTTGACCCCACCCACTGGGACCCTCAGTACAAGTCCATTGTAATGTATTTTCTATGTAGCTGAGAATACAGCCCTTTAAGGATCAATTTTTTTCATTGAACTGTTTTGAAATTAATATATACATATATTCAACCTCATATATATTTTATATATTTTTTATTTGTTATACATGTATGTTTATATAAGACATCTGTACAGAAAAAGTCCAAGCATTGTTAATATAATGAGAATGGTTTGTGCAACATCAATGTCAATGTAACCTGGCAGCCAAGAAGAGTGGACTGGAATGCACATGCATGAACAATGGTGACTTCATTGTACTATTCAGCGGGGGCAGCAGATGCCTTTGAGTGAGCATGTGTCCTGTGTGGCGTCCCATTAAAAATGACTGAGTGAGTACAGCAATGAATCTGCATCAGATTTTGCATCAAGCTTGAACATTCCTTGATGGAAACTATTTGGATGATTCAGAAGGCCACAACTATGGGCAACTGGTGATTGGCAGCTTCATCACAACAACATGTTCCCTCATACATCACATCTCATGCAGAGGTTTTTGGTGAAACATCAAATCACCCAGGTGACTCAGCCTCCCTACAGCTCAGATTTGGCACCCTGTGACTTCTGGCTTTTCCCAAACCTAACATCACCTTTGAAAGGGAAGAGATTGCAGGCCATCAGTAAGATTCAGGAAAATATGACAGGACAGACAATGGTAATAGGGAGAACTGTGTGAGGTCCCAAGGTGCCTACTTTGAAGGGGACTATGGTGTCATTGTCCTATATACAGTGTTTCTTGTATCTTGTATCTTCATCAATAAATGTCTGTATTTCTCATAGTGTGTAGCTGGATACTTTCTGGACAGACCTCGTATGTATAGTATATGTTTATACATATGTGTTTATATGTGTATAGCAAATGAAAATTATACACACACACAGTCATGCACCACTTAATGACAGAGATGCATTCTCAGAAATGTGTTATCAGGCAACTTCATTGTGCAACATCACAACGTGCATTACACAAACCTAGATGGCGTAGATTACTACCGTAATTGTATGCACTATACTTTCATACACCTGACAGTGCTGTAGTATTTTTTGCAACTGTACTGCCACAAATACATAGTAATGTGTTGCACTATGACATTACTATGGCTACATTGTCATTGGGAAAGAGGAATTTTTTAGCTATACTATAATCTTATGAGACCACCGTTGCATGTACAGTCTGTCCTTGACCAAAATATCAGTATGTGGTATATAACCGTGTGTATGTGTATCCACCTGCCTTCTTAACCAAAGCCTATTAAACATAATTCTCTATGTTTTGAACATCAAATTATGAAAATAAAATATGGTTTCACATAGTAATCGAGTTCCTGTAGCAATTGGATATATCTAAAGTTAGTTAAGAATAAGATTCTATCTTGAAGAAGAAATCTATTGGTAGGCACTGAAATAAGCTAAATATCTCACTAACCCTTCAGGTTCAGGTCAACAATTCAGGAATATGGCTGCTACTTCATGTCAGGCACTGTGCCAAAGGCTGGGGACAGAAGACGCATACAACCTAAAGAGCTCTCAGTCCGCGTGGAAGTTCCTTTCAGGGACAGAGGGTGAGAAGGAGCCCTGGGAGCCTTCCCCTCCACAGTCAGTTTGTCCTCTACATCATCCAGTTTGAACTGTGACCAAGTATTTCTTCCAAGTTTCTTTTTTCATTGCTCTGTTTTCCTTGGAGAAAAAGGTTTTGTGTCAGCAGCAGCAGCAGCAGCAACTCTTTCAATGTGTTGAGTACTTATGCTAATCAGTGATCTGGCACTAGTTTACTGATTCTTTGGTCTGATTATTTATTATTTATAGAGTGCGGTAAGTGCAGATGACATTTTGCAAAGCAAGGAACTCTAAGAATGAAATCCCAGCCTCAAGGCGTTGACTGTCTGATTTAGACATAAACAAAACACTGAATAAACAGTGAGACATCTAGCTGAGTTGATGTGGCTGGAAAGAAGGAAAAAACTGGAAGACCAAGAAAAAAGAAGTGAGTTTTATGGAGGGATTTGATAAAGGAAAAAAAGAGCATGGAAAATGTGAGCTATTTTAAGAGGCTTACAAGAAAGGTTACCAAACCAAGGAGTTAAAAAGGGGGAAAGGAGAGCAAAGAGAAGAAAAAATGCAATGAGAGTCCCTGCTTCAATCTGTTGATTGGAGAGGAGAGACAGGGATATTCAAGTGAAGAAAACTTAATAATCATGGATGAAGGTGAAAAGATCATGGCCTAACATTTCATTTCTGGAGAGCAAGAAAAAAAGTTGGCAATGGAAGTGTGAGAAGACCAGAAAGAAGTCTGAATGAGAAGAGAGAGGGAAAGAAGTGGAGAGTTAAGATGACAAGGTTTTAACATGGTTCAAGGGAACCAGCCACTTCTGTCGATGGGGTCATTTGCACCTGATTTTACATTTTTAGGTTCAGAAGTTTCCTCTTATTGATTCTTCCAGAGATGATCATGCATTCAATATCTTTTTCAAACTAATGAAATTCACAAAAGGGTATCATATAAATAGAAGTTCAGATGCATTTGACTCCGAGTAGATAACACAGGTTGAAAGTAACTGGGTGTAAAAGATAAACCATGCAAGCAGTAGGCATAAGAATGGTGGAATGGCTACACGAATATCAGATAGAATAGATTTCATGACAGAGTATTTCCAGAGAAAAAGAGGAACATTTCTTAATGATGAATGAGTTTATTCATCAGAAAGACATAAAATGAGTAAGCACCTTATAACAGAACTTCAAAACACACAAAGCAAAAATGGACAGAATTAAAGGGAGAGTGTCTATAGTCACAGTGGAGAATTTAATAGCCTTCTCACAGTAGTTGATAGAACTAGAAAAAAATTAGTAAAAACAGATGGTTTGAACAACACTACTGACCACCTGACCTGAGTAATATTTCAGAGCCCTTCACCCAACACCTACTTATAGAACACACACTTTTTTCTAACAATAGGTGATATTTCTGACCCTCAAATTTATGCATGTTGAGTGAATAAATTATGCCCACAGAATGGTGGAACATTTCAATGTCACTAAATCTTAAGTTCATGCATCAAAATAGATTACAGTTTACCATAGTTTTGTTGCAGTCTTCCTGAATTTTAAGTAGTGCTTCTAGGTTCCTTAGTAAACTTGAGAAATACTTTACCCTATCAAACCTACAGATTTTCTTAGAGGATGAATTATTTTCAGAGGATGTATTGACAATGTTAACTTCATCAGTATAAACAGAGAAAATTTATTCTCTAACAACTCTCCTGCCCTAGTTTAAAAACTTTCTGTACCTGAATCCTAGAAGACCTAGTTCTCATCTTTCCCCCACCAGCTCCCCACTTCCCCAGCCCCAAACACACACACAGCTCCAAAGCTTTTCTACTTTAGACAACAATTTTTGAGCTAATACCAGCTGGGGTAACTGTGTTCCTGAAAGAGCAAAACTGGGGCAGGTATCCTGCTTCTGCCTGCAAACAGAAGTGAGTCAGGACTAATGTGAGGAGAACTTGGAAGATAGGAGAATAAAATAAAGGTGAAGGGTTTATTCTGAAATAAAACCTGTGAGAATGGCCCTGGCGGGGTGGCTCAGCAAGTTGGAACATTGTCCCGTACACCAAAATGCTGTGGGTTTTAGGATTCCTACCTAGGTTGCAGGTCAATTCCCTGTCAAGGTGCTTACAGGAGGTGACCGATCAATGTTTCTCTCTTCCTTCCTTCCTTCCTTCCTTCCTTCCTTCCTTCTTTCTTTTTCTTTCTTTCTTTCTTTCTTTCTTTCTTTCTTTCTTTCTTTCTTTCTTTTCCTTTCTTTTTTTCTCCTTTACTTCCTTCTTTCCTTCCTTCCTTCCTTCCTTCCTTCCTTCCTTCCTTCCTTCCTTCCTTTTTCTTTCTTTCTTTCCTCCTCTCTCTCTCTCTCCAGCACCCTTCTCTCTCCCTCCTTTCCTCCCTACCTTCCTTTCTCTAAAATCAATAAACATATTATTGAGTGAGTATTTAGAAAAAAACCTGCAAGAATGTTAGATTTCCTATCTCAGGAGAAACAGTAAAAGGTCTAGTGGGTACCTCTTTGCCGGAGTCCAGCCTTGGCGGGGTCTCAGGGTCCCCGAAGGATGCACAGCTAAGGCAAAGCGACTGAAGCGTTCTGGCAGTTGGTCTGCCCGTAGTTTAATTTTGTCCTTAACTTCCCACATGAGGGAAACGCAACATTAGGGTTGCTAGGGGTCTCTATTCTGTGGTCAACAAATCACTTCGCACAGAATCAGAGGCATCATGCAGATTTTTTATTATAACACACAGGTATCTAAAAATCCCACCACCTATTGCTAGCAGGGACAGGCATACAGGAGGAGATAGACAGGAGATCCGGCCATAGTCACCTCTGCTGTGCAGATGCGTCTCATCCGACCTGACTGTGTCAAAGGTTAGCTGTTGGTCGGCTCCCGACACCTCTTTATGTTTGTCCAAGAGGGAGACAAGGGAAAAATTTTGGCCTAAAAATAAGAATAAGCTGTTGGAAATTGTGTTGAAGGACATGTTGCATGACCTTGATCTTACAGAAAAGTGGGTGGATTGCAGCATAGGAATGATGATTTCTTGACCTTGCTCTACGATGGAGTTTCTGAATAACCTCGCACTAGAGATTCAATTCTCTAAACCTGTTTCTCCTTCTGAAAGCTGAGGGTAATAATACATGCCACCTACAACTGTCCTGAGTCTTGGTTACTGTTTGTAAATGCTTCAAGCAATTTGAAAGGATGTTATTTGCAAAAATACAACTCATTATTTACAGAAGTGAAAGAACACTCTCAGAAAAGACTCGGAGCATCTCACCCTGCACAGCCTTTGCATGAGCTTCCTCTTTTTGTCTTATAAGGAAAGAAAAACAAGTCGGAAGATGACTAACCCCACAAACTAATCTCTTCCCTTAATGCGCACTACTCCAGCTCTCCTCCTAGAGGAGAATGCATTCTTTCCTAGAAGTAAGACAGTGAACGGTGAAGGCTGTGTTTTTCCCAGGAGCTGGCTGTGGGCCAGCAGTTGGACGTTCTCGACCCCTTTCTCTCCCTTGGGCTTTGTGCAGATCACTGTGCTGCCCAACTTCCTCTCCTCATACGTGCAACTGGAATAAAAATGCCACTCTCTGGGAGGTCAAGTGAAAATTAATTAGCTGGGTTTTCTTTAAGTTCCTCTCCATTGATATTTCAGCACTCTCTGCAGTCATTAGTTGGAGCAACACTTTCAGACATTACCTCTATCTCATGACCACAAAATTCTTAATGGAAATGAATATGCAAGAACTGGGAAGTTGACTAATCACTACGGTTTGAGGACTCTGGTCACATTTCCTAAGCTTTCCATTTAAAAAAGGAGAGAGAACTTGGCCAAGTCTCTTTGCCACTTTCAGTTGTGTTACATTAAGAACACCAAAAATAAGTTTTTATTTCTTTCTCCATTTTTTCCTCTCTCTTGTTGTTGATACTTTTCTCTGCATCATCCTCAGTTTCATGCTTTCTCATTCTTTCTGCTTCTCTCTGATTTCCCTAAAATGTAGGGAACTTGTGAAAATGAAAGCTCAGCTGAGTGTTCTAACCATTGGCCTCCTTGCAGCCCTGCAGGGGAACACTCTTTCAAATACAACAGTCATCAGACTCATTAACGCCCCACTCCCCTCGCCTCTTTGACATTGGGTCACTAACAAACTACTGTGTTTTCTCTTTCCAGTCCCCTTGCTTTGGGGTTTTGTTCTCCCCTTCCTCATTTCTGCACTGCTTGCTGCATCCTAGGAGCAAGGGTTGCCCTTGCTGTCACCACTGTCATCCGTCCCCAGCAGACAGAAAGGCTAAAATGTCAGAAGATGCGTCAGTTGCCTCTGACAAAAGTGCAGATCAGCTCTAAAAGGGAATAAATATGATAGGGGGAACAATAATAACCCGTGTGCACTTGTTAACTATAGAAGTCCAATGGGAGTTGGGGGCAGGGAGGGAGGGGACCATGGAGAATAGAAGCTGCCTGGGCAGGAGTCCTCAGGGGAAAGACGGGAGGGGGGTCCTCCAGCAGCAGCCATCAATTCTATGGGCTGGTTTTGTTTTGTTTTGTGAGGTCTGAACTGAGACTCAGCTGATGGGTCAGGGCGGTGTGTGGGGGGTGAATAAGGGATTTTACCCAAACCAGTGACTCTGAATGGAGGTCTTGGGTTCCACTGAGGGGGCCTAGGCAGTAGGAGCTTGAAAAGAGGGTCTTTGGGCTGTTGCGGGGTAGAGGTGGGATTGGGCAGGGGCTGGGGAAACATTTTGAGGCGGGAGAGGTGGGGGAAGGAGGAGAATAGCACAATAATGGGAGAAAGGAGGCCAGCTTCTGAGCTCTCAGTTCTGACAATGAGTCCCATGTGGTTCTCTTTGTCTCAGCCATTCAGGAGTCAATAGACAAGCACCCCACCCCATCACACGCACGCAGGCGCGCGCACGCGCGCGCGCACACACACACACACACACACACACACACACACTCCTACAAGTGCAGAGCACTGAGCAAGATGTTAGAAATGTCTGAAAAATTATTTCCTCGGAGCAGATTTGCTGAATTTTACGTCCACCTGCCAGAACTGAGCATATGGAACATTCATTTCACAGCCACTCCCCATCACTGCTCTCTGCTTCTTTTCTCCCAGCGCCCCACAGCCGCTAATCCCTCCGTCCTCTGTAACGCACCCCTTCTCTCCTCCTGCAGGGGTTTCCTCCATTCTTGACTCTTCAGAAAGACATGCATCACATGATGACAGGCAAAGTGGAGATCCATGATGGAATCATGGTTATTTTCAACTCCAAACAGGAAACAAACAAACAAAAAAAAAATCAGAGCAAATCCAAGCCTGAACTCTAGACTTGTTTTAGTGTACAGAAAACAACAAACAAAAGTATTGTGTTTTATGGTGGACTTCTATAAAATGTTCAGTCCTGAGTTGGACAAATTCCTTTCAAATTCATTCTATGTCTATCACTGAGGCAGCTGCATTCTCTGAAGATAGGCTAATAGAAAAGAATTCATCTCTTTTCAAACCATACTGTTATGTATTTTCATAAGATACATGAGTCTGAATAAGTACAGTGTTCTTAATCAGGGGTGGAAGCTTTTAAAAATATAGATTTCAGGTCTCAGCTCTCCAAGATTCTAATTCAGTAGCTCTGAATGGGGCTCAGGCTGTGTGTGTGTGTGTGTGTGTGTGTGTGTGTGTGTGTGTGTGTGTGTGTGTGTTGGGTGAGAGTCATTAGTCAAACAACAGGCACTAGTCTGGTGCCAGGCAAAAGGCTGGTGATCTGAGCCAAATCCGTCTACCAGGGGTGAGCTCTTTGCTATTCGGGATGGTCAAATGAAAGAATTGGGAAGGAGGAAATGATCACCTTCATTACCAAGAAATGAAGATAAGAGGAAAGTGACAATAACCAAAACTGACAATAACCTCAAGCAATTGCATAGTGCCATGCATGTTTCCTACAAGAATTATCACCCATGGGAGAGGGAAATAAGACTGTTGTTTTAAGGTTTTGCCAAAGATCTCACAGCTGGTAAGTGGCAGAGCCAGAGTTTCTCCCCAGGCTGGAATGAGCTGAGCAGCATTCTCTGAAGTGTGGGAGCCCCCAAGAGTGGGGATAGGGGTCAGGAGCCCTGGAGAAGCAGCAGGAAGGAAGGCTCCTGACGGCTGCCCATGCTCGCAATGGCCGGGAGCTGTGGAGTGGCTCCTGGCTGCTGCTTTTCTCCGAAAGGACTCCATGGTGACTGCAGTTAACAATGCTGTGTTGTGTGTTTTACAGTCCTAGGACAGTAGATCTTAAAAGTTCGCAACACAAGGGGAAAAAAATACAGCTATGTATTTAACCAATCTTACAATGGTAACCACTTTGCAACAAATGTATATGTGGTCGTGTATATATGTACACATATATACATACTGTACACATGCAACATATGTATATATGTGTATATCTAATCATTGTGCTGTACACCTTAAACTCGGGCAGTGTTACCTGTGTGGCCGAAAAAGGGGCCGCACACTAAAGGCGACACCTCAGGGCAGGCCGGCACAGCGGGCCTTACCCCTCAGAGACTGAGAGTGACCCCATAGGATGGTCTGAAATTAGAATTTCTTAACTAAAAATGAGTCATCATGGCTACTCTTGTCCTATGAGGGTATCTTCCTTGACAAAGGTCAAACTTTACCTTAACTGAGTCTATCTATTGTCTTTTTGCATCTATGATAACATGCCTTCATAATTTCAAATTACTTCCTTTTCCAGGCCCCTCGGGGAACAATCTCCCACCAGAACACAGAACCACAGAACCCGTCACTGTTACCTTGTTGCTCAAATACCGTCACTATGTGCTGTGAATGTTAATTATTAACTATTCTATCCCCACCAATGTAAAACAAGAAATTGTCTATCTGTTTTACTTTTTATCCAATCCCAGAGATATCCCCTCTTAGCTTTCTCCTGCCTCCCTAATCTACCACCAATGGATTTTATATAACCCTCTTAACTCTTCCCCCTTGATTCTGATGTATAAAATAAGTGGTAAAACTGCCATTTTCCAGAGCATGTTCTTAATCCATTGAGATTTTGCTTCCTGGCAAGCATCATCTGGTTTGGCTCAAATAAACTCATAAAAATTCTCTATGGGTTTGGATGTTTCTTGCATCAACATATGTAGATTACATCTCAGTAAAATGGAGGAAAGGATAAGTAATTTTTTTTTTATTTACTTCTCTTCACCTCTCACAAATCTCATTTCTTCCTCTTAATAAAGCTTGCTCTGCTAAGCAAAGGATCCCACACTGGGCATAGAAGGATGGTGAGTATTGCTTTCAAATCTTTCTGAGCAGGAAGAGTATAGCTTCCATGCTTCTCTCACATGTAAGGAAATCATAGTTACCCTTCCCTTGGCTCCATTTCCAATTTCTTAAAGGTGCAGCTCTGCAGTTTGCTGTGAATATTGGGAAGAAGAGGGAATGACTATCATTTGGCACCCTGGACGCTTCTTGGGCCAGCTCTGCTCAAACCAACTCTTTTTCGAGGCATTCAAAGGCCTATCTCTACCGCCTCAGGGTTCAGATGTGCTTACCTCCGCTCCCTGAGTACACTAAAGCTCCTGGAGGGCAGGAATCCCGTCTCTTCCTTCTGTATCCCTAACACACCCACTCCCAGTGTGGAGTGTATGGTTCTCCGCAAGTTCTTGTCCTTTGCATGATTCCCAATCAGTGGCTTGTAAATAGTCTCTCTGTTGCTCTTGTTCTTAATCATCTTCCTCTTCTTGATGTGCGATAATTTCTGTATCATGCCAACTGAGGCATATTAACCCCACGAGTACCCCATGGCCAGCCGCTCGCATGCTGCCTTCGTCCATACCACGTGCTCTGGTGCTGGTTTTCCCCAGTCTGTTGTGTTGCTTCCAATGTCCTAAGTAATGCCTGTGTCTACTGTCTTTAGGTGTGTGTTTGCACTTACCTGGAACATTCATGCTCATCTCAACTGTTGTTTAGCAATGCTTTCTTTCACTTTTTGCCAGTTTCCTAACACAATTGGCCAGTTCAAACATTCTCCATGCTCTCCCTTTACCTCCAGACCCAGAGTCTGAAAACAGTGTCAGGTGCAACGTTAGTGAGGTGACAGGACCTGCAGGATTCTGAATACTTCATCTCTGCATCCCTCTTCCTCCAAATATGTGGAGGCAGGGTTGTTTGGGGATTTTATTTGCCATTTATAAGGCTCACCCTCCTACCAGAGGGCCCATCTCCTTCAATTTTTTACCGCATCAAATTCCTGTCCTTCTGCAATTTTTAGATACCATCAATTTTCTCTCCATCTTTTCTTTTCCCCTTAATAAAATAAACAAATAAATCTATGTTGCTGTTCTAATAAATTAAAAAAACTACAAAAGAATTTTTTTAATCTAAAGGGAAGCCCACCATAAATCCTAACTTTGCAATGACTCGCTCACTCCTGAATCTTTTGCCACCTCCTCTGCACGCTTCCGGTCTGCGTCATCCACACTGGGAAAGGCACCAGTGTTCTCGAAGCCCTTCCCTGATCTAATCTCTTAGTTTCCCTGCAGTATTTGATGCTGTGGCCACTGCCTCTGTCCTGATACTCCCTCTTCCTTTCAGGTCTTTAATTCTCTGTGTGCCCCATTTCTTCTCCTAGTGCTATTTCTCCATCCAGAGTGCACGTATGAGCATTTCCCAGGATTCAGTCTCTGCAAGTTTTGCCTTGGAGATGACTTCACCTCCAAGGCTCAGTTATGACCATCTCTCAGCAGGGTCATACTGTCCCACTGTAACAGGGTGCAGGGTGGCGGTCCCCTGAGGGAAGTAGATAATATGGCATTTAAGATACTTTGCATAACAATGGCAAGTTAATAGCCATGCCTTTCCTGAGGGGGAAGAGGACTGTGGCCCAAGGCAAAAGGTGTAAGTGACTTTAAGAGCTTAAGAGCACAGTGACTCATGACCTAGCCAGAGGAGTTGGATGCCCACCTCAGATGCCCCTGTGTCACTGGGAACTCTTGCCCTGACTAAAGATGGCAGCTGAAAGTAGGTAAAATACACTGGGGAACTGGCAAAAATGGTGGACGCTAACACACCATAGGAGAAAGCCCACTACAACAAGAAGAGGTCCAGAGTGAGTGAGAGAGACACAAGAGTACACCACAAGGTCTGGAGCGGGGAAGGTCAGACTAGAGAATACCCCCTCAGAGCTGATGGAGCTGAGGGACCTGCCTAACCACAAACAGATCTGTGGGAGATGCTTGGAGCTGAACTGTGACCAGAAATGTTGAGCTACTTCTGCTTCTCTGAAGGGTGTACGGGAAAGCCACTCTCTTGGGACTGTGCCTCCCTGGACTCCACCATGACCCAGTGTAACACAGCACATGTTTTCCTGAACCACTGCATGGGGCTGAGGGCAGCACACCCCTGATCCTGAAGGAGAGAGCTGCTGCGAGAGGATGGCGACTCTGAAACCCACGAGCGCACCTTACAGATTGGACAGAGATCTCTTTGTGTGGCCAGCTTCAGAACAGATAAGAATATAGGGAACTTCTGGGTGTGGTTTTGGCTCATAGCCTTTTGGGGAGCAAGGGAAGTGCTGGTTATCATGGTAGAGGAGGGCTCTGACCAAGGCACTCTCAGCCCCTATCCCCCAAGGTTGGAACCTCTTTCCTCCAACACTAATTGTGTCATGTGGCAAAGGCACCGAGCTCTGCTTTGCTTGGTTACACCACTGTCTGTTGGATTTTCACACTAGTCAGTCCTACTTAAAAATGAAAATCGCAAATTGAATTTATGGCCCCCTAACTGTTTATTTTCTATTCTACTACCTTTAAGCCTCAAGATCACTGTCCATCATTAACTCTAGTGCCCCATGAGTCATTAAAGTCTATAGTTCCTTTAGATCAGCCCTCTATTCCACATATTCAGTTCCTTGGCCACCATCCTAATTCTAGCCCTTATTCCCTACACTTGGACTATTGAAATTAATCTGTGGAAATACTTATGTGAAAATGTACTCTTCTACTCAAAACATTCAATGGGTCCTGGCTGGTGTGGCTCAGTGGATTGAGCACCGGCCTGCGAACTGAAAGGGTGCCGGTTCGATTCCCCATCAGGGCACATGCCTGGACTGTGGGCTAGGTTCCCATTTTGGGGTGAACAAGAGGCAACCAATTGATGTTTCTCTCCCTCTCTTTCTCCCTCCCTTCTCCTCTCTCTGAAAATAAATAAAATCTTTTAAAAGAACGTTCGATGGTTCCCCATTTTATCATTTACAGAATGAATCTAATGTTTTTAGCCTAACATTTAAGACCTTTCTTAATTCTATCCCAACTTTGTCATTCTCTCCATTTCTCCCTCTACCATATTTTCCTTAAACAAATAAATCATTCCAGCAAACTATTCTGCTCATTAGCTTTCAAACACTTTGTCTTCTTGGATCAATACAACTATCTCATCCTTCCTGGTGCACTCATCCCTCTTATTCCCACCACTCTAGGCCTAACCTTCGTTCAGATTCCAATGCAAGTCCTATCCTTTAGAAAAGCTTTTCACCATCTCCATCAAAATTAGTCCCTCCTTTCCATAAACTAACTCCCTTTAACTCCCATAAGCCCCTGGCAGTTTATGAAATTATGTAGAATTACAGTTATATTTTACACTACTGCTTAATTTCTGTTGTTATCTTCCCAGTAGAATGTCTATTTCTTTTACATTTGGACTCCCTACTGGATTTCACCAATGCTAGCTGTTCTCCTCACAGTTTCCATGTATTTGTAAATATAAGTTGAAGCTGAGTCCCAAGACTGTGGTTTATGAGAGCAGACACATTGGGTAGTATTACCTATGTATGTGCAGGTATGGATATTCTGTTGTACTTCTTTTCAAACAAAATCTTATTTACCGACTACCAATGGAATTGCATGTACCTTACTTCCTCTTTTATTTTGCATTTTCTCTAGCAGGTAGTAAAGAAGCAAGGTAGACAACTCGTTGTATTCCAAGTAACCTCAGTTATCATAAAGTGGCTAATTTGCTTCTTCATTATGGGATAACTTCACTGTTTAAAAACAAAAAATATGATTCAAGTTGTAGAAAAAATTGAAGTTTGCATTGGACAGACAGCTTTTGTATATCTCTATCATGAGTTAATTTACTATTTTCAAGCACCTCCTACACTCGTTTACCAAAAAGGAAAGAAAGGAGAATCATAGATATATGTAAATACATCTTTTTTCCTTATTTGAGAAATCAAAGTCCTTGTTATTGAGACTTTTGCCTCTTTAATTCAGGTTACCATCAATCCATCTTCACAAAGCTCTCTCCATTACTTGCCAACTTGGTGAAGTGATGTCTTGCTGCTGAATATGTCAACGGACCAACAATGAAGGCATCACCTGGGAGCTTGTTAGAAATGTGAAATCTCAGGACACTCTTCACAGGCATTCTGCTCTCATTTTCATGACCTTGTCTGTTGATTCATATTCACATTAAAGTCTGAAAAGCACCAAAGTAAAGCAGATTTGGTAAGCAGACATCACTGGAAATTCATCTCAAATAACATGAATGTGCAGCTTGCTGATCCATCAGCAATCTTAAAGCAATATGTGCATGGTGATGGTTGACAATAGAAGACACCTGCATTTTACTGACCAGAGTTCTGCTGTGGGCAGTGTCCACCCAATAATGCCTGAGACTGTAAGCTCGTGCATTCATTTCCAGCAAATATTATTGAGCTCCCACTTGTGCCAGGTGCTGTTCCATGGAGCGCAGACATTGATGGACCAAACAAAGTCTCTTTGTCATGTTATGAAAAATATTTGGGGTAGGTAAGGAAGGGGGGAGAGAGAAGAAAAACAAGTAAAACACAATCCCTGTCCTTGAGTCTCCACAGTAAGTGGAATGATCCAGGCAGGGATAGAAGGAGGAAGAGGGGGGTTATGGAAAAGTAGAGGAGAGAAAGGCAAGAGGTAGGGAAGTACATAAGGAAGACATGGGAGCAGCAGGGGAGACGCCAGCCACAACCCACTGCCTGAGCCACAGCTATACAGTGCAGCGAGCCCTGCCCCAAAGGGTGCATTACTTCTTTGGATGGAGAGCTGCATAAGAAAAATAACTAATAAGCCAGAGGCAAAAGAGTCCCTTAGGAACAAGAAACCTTCTGAAGAGAGGAAGTTAGGATCAGATTATAGCAAAGATATAAATTGGAATTTTAAAGCTCTTTAATTTCAGAGGTTATAAGGACATTTCAGAGCCCCCTTCTCTGAGAGTTCTCACAGTCCTGTGCAATAATTCACACGAACACCTCGGTGTGTGAATATAGGAGCGTATGTGTATATGATGTGTGTTGGGATCACGGGGGGCATAGCGCTTGGACAGAGGGAAAGAAAGAGGGGAAGGGCCATTAAAAGCCTTGCTGAGAAAGGTATTTCTGGTGCACAAAAAAGAATCAGGCCCCTCACTCCCTACTGAGCCCATTTCTCCTGCCTTTACCGAGCTGTCAGGCATGAATCCCTGTAGCATTCCGTAACTAATTGACAGTAATGGGGGCCTTTGGGAGACTAAGAATACATGGCATTGCCCGGCATGCACTGGAAAGAAGGGAGGGCTGCCTTGGGGGGCAGCTGTGAAGAAAATAAAGGCTGTCTTGTAAACTTCTTTTTTTAATTGAAGGTAGGAGTAGAAAGTAGGGAGGAACAAATTTAAGCAAACTTCTACTTTAGCCTAGAAATAAAAAATTACAAATCTCGTATCTTATCCTGAGCTGAAATCCCAGGATACTAACTTCAACACAGAGAAGAAACAGATGGAATTTCAATTAACCCCAGGGCCGCCTGTGAAATCTATATTGTACCCTCTGGATTTACAACATATTGTAATATATGACTGCAGGCTCCAGAGATTCCACCGCAAATCATCCCTCTTTATTCCAGGGGTTCAGAAAGCAGCTACAAGGACCCACTTTGAATCAAAAGTGGCCAACTTTTTCACAACTTCATCCTCAAAGTTGAAATCAAATTTTAAATTTTACAACAGATCTTACTTATTGAGCAATCTCATATTTTTTTAAATAGGGACTTTTTTTCTCTCCTTCCACTAATGATGTTTACATGCTAAAACTGTTTAGCCCGAACAGAAAATTGGAAAAGATATGCCATTATCACATCTTGAGGAATAATTTACCACAGACTCATAGTAAATTATCTTCTAAGGATCTTTATATTTTAAAAATTCTTACCTTTGCAGAATGTAGTCTTTAATAGTAAAGATATTCAAAATAAAAATAAAGCAGTTACCTCTTCTATGAATATCATATGAGTTGTAAATGTTGAAATAACTTAAAAAAACTTCAAGTTGTTTTCTTAAAATCACAATTGCTTATCAGGTACCTATAAACTTATGGCTTTGAGTTTTATTTTTCATATCTTGTATTTTTGGCCTTGCCTTTCTGCATTTGTTTTTTATTTCAAATATAGTATTTACAAAAGCATTCAGCTTTTCATACACACAAAAAAAAAACTTTCAAAATTAATTTGGGCTTTTTGATATTAGGGATATATCTTTAGCACATTTTTCTTAGCAGACTTCTTTTCCCCAATATTGCATTTCCCCTGCAGTCTTCCTTGGCCTCCGGCAGAGATGAGCTTTCTCCCTGCAACGGTGCTCGCTCCTCACTCTGCTGACCACTGCTCTGTGGTCCATCACTGTTTTATGAAAGATGTGCCTCCAGATTCGGAGGTAGTATTTCTAGGAAATCAGATAAACAAAGGTCCTGTACATGAGAAAAAGTCATTTTGGAGAAGTGAAATGTGCCTTTTTAAAAGAAGATTAGGGGTTGACATATGATGCAAGGGGTCTCCCTTATTACAGCCATGAGGACTGAAGACCTCAGAAACACAAGCTAATAGAGCAACAGATGTTGAGAGCTGCAAGAAATAGGAGGAGACGTCATTCAGGCAGCTAGGAGATGTGTGTTCCTCCTTTTCAGTTCCACAGAACCAAATAAGCAGACCCAAAAGAGGCATTTGTGGGCACATTCCTCTCCAAATGGTTGGGATGGCAGAGTTCTCCAGCTGCTGCTCTTTCCCACACTGAATGCACAGCCTTGGAGGAGCACATCAGGAAGGTTTTTTTTTTCCCTCCCTGTATCTACTACCAGCATTTGGCTGCACTAGCAGGGGCCGTTACAAGGTGAGGTCATCCACCCAAATCAGCAGAGAGAGCCTTGGTGGGGCACAAGGACTCCTGTGGGGGCCACCAGGGAAACCCAAGGAACCGGTCAACTCACTGCTCCACACGGTCTGGAACATTGGCTCCAAGGTTAGAAAACAGTCCTTTGAGTGGAATGAGTCCTTATTTGTCGTAATGTTGGTTTATCCCTTAACCACTCTTTAATTAGAAAAAAACCATAGTGTTTTTAAATAGGCTAAACATTTGCCTGTTTGTATGTCTTAATATCAGGCAATCAAAGATTATTCTAATGTAATTATTAAGGTTTATTTCTTCATGTGAACAAAAACATGGACTGGGTATTAAACCCAACTAGCATTCATTTAACCTGTCTCATTTCCATTCTAGATAGCATTTATTTTGCAAAGACCAAATATGCAGTTACTTAAAACTAATATACCAAGCAACTGTTAAGACTGAGTGGGTTTTTATTTACTTTTTTTTTCACCTTTTATGTGTATTTTTCACATACGAGTAATTAAAGTCAATACCATGGCACTTACCACACTACCGGCAGAATTCTAAATGTAATGTATGCGTCAATCATCCAATCACCACAACACCCTATGAAGCATTATCTTCCTTTCCAAAGAGAGTATTAATGACATAAACAGTTTTCTGAGCACATGGTTGTTTCTCAGAGATTATTGGCCAAGCATCAGGTTCTGTGATGGTCTGTTCATCTGCAGAGTTGGAAGTGGCTTATCTTTTAAACATAGTCAATTTGGTCCTTCGTCTTCCTTTTCCCTCCATCTAATTTCTCCAAGTCTGCCCTGAACTCTACACTGTTTACAACTTCTCTCTTGAGACTCCTGTATTTGTTTGGCAACTTTCCTTTGGGTCTTCCTGTTTTTATATTTTATTCTTTAATCTCCTATTTCAACACCACTAGAAGTTAAGGCAAGATAAAGGAGAAGGAAAGGATAATATAAGAGATATTCTGAAATCACCCAGTTTAAACTTCAATTCATGATCAGATAAAGTAGAGAAAGTAGACTGAGTAACTCAGTTAAAAAACATTTGGTGGATGAAACTTTTGCCTGTTACTTTCTTTACTTTTTTCTTGTGTTTTTTTTTTTTCTGGGTTGGTTTTCCTATTCTTATATCTTTTCTTGAAGCTTCAAACTATGATTGTTGTCATTGCCTTGCTAAATCCAGGGAAGTGCATAGGTTAGACCAATCTTTCAGTCAGATTTGACTCATTAGTTTTTCCTAAATGCTTTTCTGCCAAGCCCTTCCCACAGATATCTATTACTGTCTTTGAATGCTCTTGGCACTTATGTATATAGACAGTATCCCACTGCCAAGCCCTTGTTTATTATCTTGGCTTGGAATTGTTCTCTTCTCGTTTAACTGACACACATCTTAGCTTCAGAACCAGGTTCCAAGGAAAAGGACTATTCTTTTTTGCAGATTCTGCAGTCTTATTGTGTAGGTCAGACACATTTGGTGAGCTGAATCAGGGAGAATGCTATATATAAATGACATATTTCCCTGAATCATGGTTGCTGAGTATAAGAGCACTGAACTGATTGGGAAACTGGGCCAAGTAGACAAAGTGCCACAGCCAGAAGAGGAGAAAAGTTGGTGTAGGCTGGACCAGATTTTAGCCTGTAGAAGAAAGACAATCTTCAGTGAGGACAGGAGCCTGGAGGTGAGCAGAGAGGAAAGTTTGGGTCCAACTTGGACCCCGGTGTGACAGAAGGACCATCATGGGAGGACTGTCTACAATTTTGGAAAATTCTGAAATTACAGACTGGACGTCAGATGCTCTCTCTAAACAAAAGGAGAGGCATTCTCTGTCATGTGTGTGGAAAAGAGTCCAGGAGAAACATCTGCTCTGGGAATTGAAAGCAAACCCACAAAACACCAGAGGTGAAGACATTCAAAGAAAAGCACTGATGTGGCTGAGTGACTTGCCAGGAATGTTTGATTGAGCTATTATTGCAAAACTGATTCCAAAATCTCATATTTTGTGGTTTCAACAACTCTTTATCCATTCTCTGCAGATTATCCTCCTTACCATAAGTACAGCTTCTGACCTTTCATTCTCTTGGTCTTTGAAAGCTCCGAGGAAGTCACTGTTTAAGGAGGATCGGATTCCACTAGTGAGAGCAGAGTCTCACCTAGTGAACCACCCTGAGCTTGCTCAGCCCCTTTGCAATGAAAGCCACTCAGGCCCAACAGTGTCACTATTTCAGGCCATACCTTTTTCTATATATTAGCAAGCTGTGTTTGTCCTCAGAAATCATTTCTGCCTGCCATTACGATTGATCAAATAAATTGGTGTTTATGGAGAAGCTTTCTAACAGGCAGTTAAAAGCCAAAAATGACAAAAAATTGAATGGAAAGCACAGAGTTCCCCCAAAACTCCCTTCTCCTCCCCATCCCCTCTCTTCCTTCCTACACTGTTTTTCCTATTATTAATATTTTGTATTGGTGTGGTGCATTTCTTACAACCAACAAGCCTGTATTTATACATATTTACTAACTAAAGTCCATAACATACGTGTTAGGGCCCACTCATTATGTTATACATCCTATGGGTTTTGACAAGTGAATAATGAAAGTTATCCACAATGACAATATCAAACAGAATAGTTTCACTCTTCTAAAAAATCCCCGTACTCCACCTATTCATCCCTCCTTCCATCCCTCCCTCCCCTCTCACCCTGGCAATCACTGTTATTTTTACCATATCCACAGTTTTGCCTTTTCCTGAATGTCATCTACTTGGAATTGTACAGAATGTAGTATCTCCACGCTGGCTTCTTTCACTTAATACTCACTCACAGCTCCTCCATGTCTTTTTGTGACGTAATAGCTCCTTTCTCATTATCACTGAATAATGTTCAATCACCTATCAGATGCACCACTGTTTGTTTGTCCAGTCGTCCCCTAAAGGACTTCTTAGTTGCCTCCAAGTCTTAGCAAGTGTGAACAAAGCCATTATAAACATCCGTGTGCAGGTGTCCTTATTTTGAAGTTGAGCAGCAGAAGCAAGCCTCCTAGAGTTCTTTTCCCCACACATCCCCATCTAGTTTGTAGAGTAGCTGGCTCCAGTCTCTGGTAACTGATTCCTCACAACTGTTTGTGGTCTTCCTTCAAGCATAACATGGCAGAGGTCAAGGTCATAGTTATCTCCAAATCATGTGATGGCTGATCCTAGACCAGGCCAAGGTGAGCTCTAAGATATCTCCATCGTGAAGGAGAGGCAGTCTTGGCTAGGGACTCCATCCTCTGCCTATAGGATTAGGACTGTTTGTCCTAGAAGTCACTTGGAGATGTCATTTCCAGCCACATGCCACAGGTGGACCACTTTCATCTTCTAAAGCTAATCTCCAGCTAGTTAGATTTTATTCTTAACACCCCTCTGAAAACACCTTTCCACCTGTGTTTTTAAACCCTGATTCTGCCTCAAGGAAAAAGTCATCAGATTCTGTGTTCACTTAAAAAAAGAGATTCTTATGGATTAGCACGATCCACTTTAGATTTCTTCCATTAGTTCCTTCTCTGTATTAATTGGTTATCATCATCTTGACTTCTCTATACATTTAAAATGTATTTGCTTTTTTATGAATGGAGGGAAGGCTTCCACTAGCAAAGTTGCAGAGGTGGTCTGTCACCCCACACTCCCCAAAGCCACTTCCTTCCCCTCTCCCGGGGTGCCTCTGTGCTCACCCAGGCGGATGCTCCCACAGCCCACTCACAGGCTTCCATCACCCCACCCCTCCCAAACAGTAAAGGGCTAAAAGCAGTAAAGGGCATCTTCCCTTCCTTGTTGCATTTCACAAAGGGACTGCTTAGATCAGCACACTCATGAAGCTCCAAGACACCTGACCCCACCTCAAGGTGGCGGCACTTTGGCTCTCCTGAGATGGTGGGAAGGAAGGCTCCCAACCCCTTAAAATCATCATTTCCAGGTTAGCTCCACTTATAGCTGCCTGAATGTACATTAGAAATTTTTTCATCACATAACTTACCTCTTGGACTTTCCCTAAAGAGGGTCCAATTTTCTGGGTGGTTTGTGTGTGTGTGGTGATTCTCTGGGAGTTCGAACTCCACACCCAGGAGAGGTATTCCACTGGGGAATGTGAGCATCATTCTGGGTGTTGACAGAGTGGCCTCTGCCAGCCACGCCCAAGCAACCACTCCCCACGTTGTTCAGCTGTGAAATGTGGCCAACAGCACTCAATATGCGATTATCCCTAAAACTGCTGGTTAACACTTTAGAGGAGAGGAGTGGCTACTATACTGTCAAAAACAGTAAAAGCAGGACAATAGGAAGTAGGCTTTTTAACAGAGAAACTGAGGCCGGAAAAGAAGCAGCAGGATCAGGGCATGGAAGTTTGGCAGTGCTGTGGTAGAAGAGGGAAAGGTGAAGAGGCCGTGGGGGTGAATGGAGTGTGATGGTTTGTTGTGATGTATTTCATGAGCCAGGATCTCCGAGGATACAGACGTAAAGAAGGTAGCCCGCTACCAAGCTCTGGCTTGGCAATGGAAACCAGTCCTCTATTTGTCATTTAAATAGTAACACTCGGTTTGAGTTGGGAGAAAGCCATTGGATTATCTTACTATCAGAAAGCTCTTGAGTCAGTGCTGCCTTGTTCCTTAAAAAGCATAAGGAAGATGGCTGTACAGTCTGCGTGCTATCTGCCATGTTTGCTGAGCCTACTTCAAGGGGACTTACATGCATTACTCAGTGTAGGCAGTGATCTCTTAAATAGCAATCAATGAAAGCAAGAAAAGTTGAGTGACTTGCACAAGGACACATAACTAATAATTGTCAGTCTTGGTCTGTTTCCAAAGCCTGTTCTCATGCTGTGTAGATGGATCTGAATTCAGCTCTCCCACTCCCCTATGTAAGACCCTCCTCCCTCTAAGAAAATGGTTGACCCCTAGGGAAGAGCGTGACATTTCACAATTAGAGATTTATTCTTTTCTAAAAATTTTATTCTTTGGTGAATTTCTACTGAGAGGAGTGGAGCCATTAAAAAGTTTACCGTTAATGTTTTCCTTACTGAAGACATATTTATGAGAGAATTTCCTGCAGGGAAGTTCTGCTTGTGTTGAGGTGGAATGGGGGCCAGTGAGAAAAGAGACAAAATGAGAGAGACAGAAAGGGGGGGCAGAGAGTGAAGACACCTTTGCTTACTCCCCCGATTCTTGTGGGCACTGTGCTGCTCAGAAGGAGCCCTTCTTTGCTCCTCTCCCACCCTGTCCAGGGAACTCGAGGATGACTGGCTCCTTACCTCCCCAAGGATCAGCAAGTAGGAGGGGTGGGAGGGGAGAACTCTGGCAATAGCAGAGCAGGGGGTGGGGGCGTGGGGAGGGGGCTGAAGACAAAGAGGGAAGTAACTTTTTAAATAAAAAATGGTAAGTGATGAATAGAATGGCTAATCCTGGGGAGCCCTGAGAATGCTGGACTGCCAGGCAAGGGCCTCTCTTTTTTTCACTTTCCTTTTCTTTTTAATTTTCTTTTATTTAATATCGCTGCTGCACGTATAATCAATTACAGCCTGAATTGGGATAAAGGGAGGGGAAGCACTTTAATTCATAAATCAATTTTATACGGTCATCAGTCAGGTTGTGAATGCAAATACCTCTGTCGGTTTAGGTTATTCAGAATTAATTGACTCCCACCGGGCCAGACTGCAGACGGAGAGGGCCTTTCTCACCAAGTCTCCTCTGGCCAGCACGGGGGCGACTGCTTCCTCCCTTCCCCCTCAGGCCCTCAGCCAGCCCCTCGGCTGCCTTTCCTTCCATGCCCCAAACATGGAGATGATGGGGGTGAGCATCCAGCAAAAAAGCTGGGTGGATAAGAGCCTGGAAAGCTTGTTTAAAGAAGGCAGGGGATACACAGAAAGATGAAAGCCCCCAAACACACCCTCTTCGGCCCAGGCCCTGCAGACACCTTATGTGATTAGAAATGCTTAGCTTTCAAGGGCCTGCTTTTAAGTTCTCTTGAGCTTATTAAATAAGAAAGAAAAAAGAAAACAAACAGAAAAGCCAGAGCCCCTGGGCTGAAGCTGAAGGGATATATTCAGAAACCACCGGACTGCAGGGGTTGGTGTGGCTGCCAGACTGGGGCAGCCTGAGAGCAGCCCCGCCCGAGGGCCAGGTGCGGGCAGGCCCTAGCAGAAGGGCGCCCCGGGGTCTGCCCTGGGCACCTGAGCAGGCCACGTGGAGACGGCCTTGAGCAGTGCCCCGCGCCACAGAGTGGGGATGGATGAATGGTGCCAGAGGAAGGGCCAGCAGAGGCATTGAGGCCTTCCTCACAGGCAGCACCTGTTTCCTAAATTAGGGTGTTGCTTACAGGAGTTTATTCTAATCTGGGGAAGAGACACGCCATCCACCCATGCCGCACAGCTGTCCTCCACTTCTCCATCTTACCCTCGGCCAAACCCACCCTTCGCACTGTTGCTCCAAATCAGACTGGCTTAGTGGCTTTCAACACGGGCACCTCCACGTGAGAATCTCCCAGGGAGTATTTTCTTTCCTTTGTTTGTTAACGCTGGTGCGCACTCCTAAAATGTCTGCCCTGACTGGCCTTGGGTAGGCACCGGGAGTCAGTGTCCTTGAATTGAGCTGCAAGTGAGTGTAATAAGCAGGTAGCGTCAGGACCACAGAAGTAAGTGTCTGAGAACCTGCCACGTCCCCATTTCCTCCCCACAACCTGGCAGTTTCTCAAAGTGTGGTGCATTTGAATTGCCTGGGCTGGAAAAACAAATGGCAAAAAAAAATAAAATAAAATAAAATTTGCGATCATATATGTTGCAGATTCCTAGACTCCCTCATGACACGCTATACAGTAGCATCTCTGGGAAAAATCTCTCACTTCCACAAACTCCCAGTGAGTGTGGGAATCCCTGCTGAGGCAAAGCACCACGATGTTCGCTCTATTTTTATTTAAAATCAAATCCTAGTCCTGCCCAGTATGCGTCACATTTTGCCCACACGTAGCAGTTCCATGTCTGTGGTTTTTGCCAGAGAGCTCTCCTGAGACCCCAGAACTCGAATCTGGAAGCAAATAGAAAGCAATCATTTTGATGGGATGATCTTAAAGGCTGCCTGTTCCCAAACATGAGTTGTTAATCCATGTTGTGCCTCTAAAAAAATCAGCTGCAACATGCTGATGTATTTTTAACCAAATCTCAAATAATCAGCCCCTGATCTTTGATACGGTTGTGTGTATGCAAATAAGCCATATTTATTTATTTTATAAAGCTACGAGGAATTCTTGGAAATGATCCGTTAGTCACTCATTTGTATTACCATATGTTATTGGAGGCAATAAAACTGCCTTTCTTTAAAAATTTCAGTACTTCAGGCTTCTTCCCCAAGTCAGACTATACTTCCTCTCCAAAAAGTCTGAAGGCCTTAATGGAGATTAAATATGTGTGTTCTCTTGCTGTACTCAGCCAGCAGCAAAAAGAAAGTGAGGGAGGGGGCGTTTCGGAATGAAAGGGCACCTTGTTTGCAAAGTCCCTTGTTTCTAAGGTAGAGGTCCTCCGCGTGGGGGAAAAGAATTCTTGGACATTAAGGCAGAATGGCAGGGTGATTAAACACTCAAGTGTCAGAGTCCACACAGCCCAGCTTTGAAACAGGCTCACTGCTTACACTGGGTGAGATACATAACCTCCCTGTGCCTCAGGTTCTTCCTCTTTAAAATGCAAATATTAACAGGAGCTACTTCACAGGGTTGTTGTGAGCGTTAAATGAGATAAAAGATCTAACAAGCTACGCAGAAATCAAGTTCAATCGATGGCAGCACTTATGTTGAGAAAACCCGTGATAAGCAGTTTCTAAAGAGCAGGCCTGTTGGTCTGATTTGTTTGCCCCACCCCCACCTTCCCAGCATCACCATCACCTGAGAACTTTTTAGAAATGCAAAACCTCAGGCCTCAGCCCCCAACTACTGAACAGAAACTCCGGGGGTGGGACTCAGCACCCTGTTTTCTGTTTTAGCAGGACTTCCAGAGGTGACTCCAAGCTACGCTGAAGGGCTAAAGTCAGAGAGTCCCCGAGGTAGGTTAAGGGCTGGAGGCTGGAGGCTTGGCAAGCAAGAAAACGCTTCTTAGGGACAAGCAGTTTGTAGGAAAGAAGGAGGTTGGATTCAGCTCTCTACACAGGAAACTGAGACAAATATCTCACAGCTACTGAGAGCTTGGGATTAGGAGAAAAAGGCACTTTGGAGGGACCGGGGCCTGCACTGTCCAACCAAACACCAGCATCTCACCAGTAACCTTAACGCCTCATACAACAGCATTGCTTGCAAAGCCCCACCCTGGACAGCGTCTCAGACCTTACAGCCTCAGACACCTCCTCTCCTCCATGCCCCAGCCCCTGCCCAGATCCCAACGTCCAGGGGTGCCTCCTGGGTCATTTTACCCTGGGACCTGGACAGCTGCCTGCTCTGCTCCATCACCACCTGAGAGCAGCAGAGAAGTCCAAGGTTCCTGCTCTTGACCTGTGCGAAGAGGGAAGCCCGCCAGGAAAAGGGTCACAAGAGAGCAATCTGTCACATGGCTTTGAGATATCAATAGGATATCTCCTTTATCACACGTTCCTTCTCCTACAAAAGGTTCCCAAAGAGCCAGAAGTGGAGATGGAAGAAAGCAGTTTGGAGGGGAGAGAACTGAGCAATTTGGAAATCATCTGTATAAGGTAATTTTTTAAAAGGTTTCAGGAGAAGAGAGAAAAGAAAGAAGCTTGGGTCTTTGGAGAGAACGCATTCAGATCTAGGAGAGGCTAAAGAAGGAAGAGGGCCCACAGCAGGAGCTCACAGAGCAGGGTAGGGGGGTGACTAATGTACTCCTTAAAGAGTTCTACTTCCCTTCTGCAAACAACAATTGATCACCTACTGGATGCCAGTCACTCTGCTTGACTTTGAAAGACAGAAATGCAAAAGAATCAATTCCTCCCCTCAAGGAGTCTTTAAAGAAAGATGGAAGAAAATAGAAAAATTTTGTACCCAACAACTGAAAAAAAGAGAACAAGTCACCTCCCAACGTTTCTTTAAACATTTGGCTCAGATTTGAGGTTAGGAGTTCAGCACATAGCCCTGATGCAAATTATCCACTCCCCAAACCTCTCCTTTCCCCACACACACATCCCTGAGTCTGCATGCGTGTTCATACACACTTCAGCAGCCGTTGGGTCCCCACCCAGCCGGCCATTGAAGGACAGGCCTCACTGCTGCTGGTCCTGCCATGGGCTGTACTTCAGTCTTTGTCAGAAAAGCGTTCAGAGCTCATTTCAGAAACAAATCCTAGCAGTTTCTGGTATATAAGCCAACTCCAACCCAACCTCCCTTCAATGAAGTAAGGCTAAAGGAATCTGACAAACACAGATTTAATTTCCTGTGAAATGCACAGGGGTTTAGAGACTAACAGAGAACCAGGATTTAGACAAATACATTTTGGGTTTTATCACACAAGACACATAAAACCCTTTTGTTGTGTTTTCAAGCCAGAGGCCCCTGGCTTTCACGCACCCTTCACTTCCTGCACATATACTCTGGGTTTAAGCTCGGCCCTTCAGCCCCCCGCCCCTCGGGACTGCCTCTCCTTGGGAGGGAGGACTCAAAGCAACTTGTTGGCATGATGGCTGGGATTTAGGTCGCACAAGATATCTGCCCTGGTGGTCACTTTCCTAGTCAGTTATCAGGCTGGGGCAGAACAGAGACTCTAAAAGGCACCCCATTTTTCCTCTTCATGCCTCAGCCCCTGAGGTGCTCGCTCCTGAGATCTGTTCTCTTGCTTCTTGAAGGAAGAACTGAGCTTTCCCTCTCAGGCCTCTGCTGATATTTCTTCCCAGACTCAGTTCCAAACAGCCAAATGAATTTTTCAGAAAGACCACAGCTGCTGTGTCAGGGCCCAGATAACTGAGAAAGGAAAAATCCCAGAATCCCTTGGGTATCGTTTTCACAAAATTTTCTTCTGATCATCCTTACATGTTTGTTTCTCATCCTCCTTGGCCGTTTTCCTCTGCCTCATCTTTTTTTCTCTGTATTGCTTCCCAAAGCATAAGCTATGTGTCTGGGATCCTGAACAAGGTTAATTCCAAAGTTTTGGGGCTTTCTTATTAAAGGACATTTCTTGTATAAAACACAAGCCTGGCTGAAGCGGGAGGCTGCTGGGATTTCTGTGCCTTGTTTTAATGCATGGCCCCTTTCATGAAACTCGGGGGAGGTCCTGGGGGTGGGGGTGGAGGAAAAAAGCGGGGGGGCGTGAACCTTTACACCCAAAGTGGGACTGAGAAGAATTTACAGCCGTCTTTTCTGGAGACCGTTAAGATTTTATTGCCCTAGTACCAGCAGTTACAATGCTCCATGGAGCTCGGGGCTGAGCCCCTGCCAACTATCCTCCAGCCAGTTTGGGCTGGAAAGAGGCCAACTCTGCTACAAGTTCACTTCAGGAAGAGAGAGGGGGCTGGCTTGGGTGGGAGGTGTGTTGGAGGAAAGGTAGAAACCCAGCAGGCAAGTGAGGCATTATAAAGTCACAGCTAAGGCTCCTCAAACACAGTGGGCTTTGCATTACTTTCTCTCATTTCTGAGCTTGTTATATTAAATGAATAGCCACTCCAAGGCTGGGGTTCCAGACTGTAAACTGGGGATCCTAACACCACCAACCTATTGGATGGTTATGAGGAATAAACAAGATTAAGCCTGTAATGAATTTAGTACAGTGTCTGTTCACAGTAAGAACTTAATAAATATTATTTTATATTGACATAATTTTAAATAATGGCACTGAAGGAAAGGAGAGGCCACCAAGTTCACACTTTCTCTAAATGTGTGTGGGGAGAAGAGACCCTTGTGGCAACTCTCTCACTCAAGCCTGCTACGTACCTCGGGTATGAGGAGAAAGACTTATAAAAAGGAAGAAGAGTGAAAGAAAAGGAAATGAGAAAAGTAAAAAAGATTTGCCCTGGCCAGGTGGCTCAGTTGGTTAGAGCATCATCTCAATGCACTGGGGTTGCACATCCGATCCCCGGTCAGGGTACATGCAGAAATCAACCAATGAGTGCGTGAATAAGTGGAACAACAAATCTCTCTCAAAAATCAATTGGCAATTTTTTTAAGGAGACTTAGGGGGTAATAATTAGAAAAAGACATGCAAAAGAAAACTAAGTGAAAGAAAATGGAAGTGGTAGAAGATGGAAAGAAGGTCTGCAACTGGACACGGTGAGCAGGAAGTGTGGGCACGAGGTGATAGTCCGTGGTGTCTGGGAACGCACAGGGTTTGGTTTGCTGGCCAGCACCTCCTCTGGGGAGGTGATGACTTCCACAGACCATAAGCCTGTGAGCATTTGAAAGGAACCTAAGCAACAGTGCAAACCTTCCTACATGTAACCCCTCTGTACTCTTGCTATCTGTCACAGTTCCTCCCTCACAACCCTCATCAGCCATTGATAAGTGACCCACCCCTAGCTGCCACAGTCCCACACCTGTGGACTTGACTGTAACCATAAAAGACACTTCGCTCCCTAAGGTAATGTTCAATTTTTGTGGCTGGGTATATATCTCTGCTGCAAAGAGTAGGACTAAATTACCCCATGCCTGGAGCTTGGTAAATGCTTGATAAGTGTTTGTTGAATGACTGAAGGAATAAACAAAGGAATCCAGCTGCCCACTGGCTGGACTGCCCACTCAGAATCAGCCATTGCTTTTCCTATATTTGGGAAAAAACAATACAAAAGCAAAGATACGGTCATTTTTTGGAGTTAAGTCCTAGTTGTTAATTTCCTCCAAGTGTCCTTGGTCTATACATTAAAGATTCTTATCCACTATGCCTCAGACAGTAAATAATAAAACTCATGAGTGCAGAAGGGCTCTAGAAAATCCTTACACAGAGGGAAAGAGCTGTTGAGCTGAACTTCAAGAGAAAGGCAAAGGACAGCGAAGAAAGAAGACATCCAGAAACTTAGAGACTTTAGAGCTTCTTTCCTCACTCTGCCCCTTTGTAAGGGAGCAGAGGCCTAGGTCCCACATTTACCTCTGTGTCTCATACCTTTTAATAGTATTTTTGGGCGTCTAGATGGCAACCTTTTATCACAAAACCTCCATTAGTGCAGGGAGTTCCGAGTAGTGCTCTTGGCCATAGAAAAAGACAGTGCTCCCAGGACCCCATCATCTCACAGAGGCCAGCAGGTCCCAGGCGCCGTCTCCAGTGTCACCAGCAAGCTTGCGGTGTGGCTCCCCCAGTCTGTTTTTATTAAAATGGTTACTTTGCTATTCCTAACTTTAAAGACAACGATGATTTCCCACCCCACCCCTCCCACCCTTCTTAAGACCAGGAGCCTTTACTCATAGGGACAGGGAGACAGTTCAGGGGATTCATTAGTGACTGAACTGGCTCGGTGAGAGTGTTTCATACCCCTTTGGAATCTCAGAGAAGGACACTGTGATAGCCACAGTCTGTGTCCTTTTTACTGCACCTCACTGGTCCTTGCTCTCCCTTGCCAGGATAACGTAGGCATTACAGCTTGAAGAAAACGCTCCATGTTCTCAGGTTGACAATGTAACAGTAGTGTGGGGTTGTGGAATCCTCCTTCCAGGCAGCTAATCCATTTCCCAACAGCTCCCGCAGAGTCTGTGTATCATTTGCTTATTGGGGTGATTTTGTATTGTTCCTGCAGAGAAATTGGAAAATTGTCCAAAGAACTTCTGGAAATTAGCATTTCTTTCTTTCTTTCTTTCTTTCTTTCTTTCTTTCTTTCTTTCTTTCTTTATTTATTTATTGCATTACCATTTTACCCCTTTATATCCACCCCCACCTCAGCAATCACCACCCTGCTGTCCATGTCCATGAGTCCTTTTCCCTTTTTTGCTGACCCCTCCATCCCTAACCTCCCCGCAGAGCTTTTAGCCGGCTCTCCCTCTGAGCCTGTCTCCATTTTGCTTGTTAATTCAGTTTGTTCATTAGATTCTGTGCAATTAAGCATTTCTGAAACACTGCTTTATTTTAGGATTTTGCTTTATTGGTTTTATTTTTTTCATTCAATCAAAAGTATATTTGTTTATTTTTTACATTTAATATTACTTTGTATTAGAGGTATACAGCAGAGTGGTTAGACAATCATTCACTGTACAAAATCTCCCCCGATATTTCCAGTTCCCACCTGGCACTATACATTAGTTATTATAATACTGTTCACTATTTTTCATGCTGTACTTTACCTCCCCACGACTGTTCTGTAACTACCTATCTGTACTTCTCAATCTCTTCACGCATTCCTCAGCCCCCGCCCCTCTGGCAATCCCAAGTCTGCTCTTTTTTCATCCTCCTCCTCCTCCTCATCATCATCATTCACATCATTATCTCTATCCCTGGGCTTTAAATCTTAAACAAATAATAATCATAGACTTCTGGTGTCAGAAAAGCAAAAGATTGTTTGTTGTGTGCCACATTTATTGACAGTATGCTGGGGTCTCAGTGTGAAGCAAGATCAAGTTTACTGGTATTTAAAGAATAAATGACACTTGGGACATTGAACTTGTCCCTTCAACTCCTATCATGGGCAGCATCTGCAAATATCGAGATGTAAAGAGAGTAGAAACAACTTGGGAACTCGGTTCCATGCTGTGGACTGTGCCTGGATCACCTCGGTAATTCTCACTACACACCCAGGAAGCCTGTGTTAGTCCACACCTTTTCACTTTTTTATCCACCATTACTCAGAGTTAACCACTTTATCATCTTTGGTTTGTGCAAAGCTCCCAGGTTCATTTGCTTATTCCCTACATCCCCACAGCCACTCCCATTCACCACTACACCACAGAGGCAATGTGTTTAATGTGTATTTGAATATATACTTGCAGTAAATATGATCCTATGTGTGTATGTTTTTTTACATAGTTGAATTTTACATCTTAATTTCTGATGTGAGGATGCATCTTGCAATCAATTATATGTCATATGAAGGGAGACCCCCCAAAACACAAAATTATCTTCTGGAGGGTAGGTCCCTTGTAGTAAAGGCTTCCCCCACTAGGTGAGTGTTCTAGGAACGCTTTTGTATTTGTATACCAGCAGGTGTTGTTGTGAGAGGCTATGTTTGGTTTCAGTGAACTTTTTCTGAAGACTCTTGCAACAAGTTTGCCCATTTCACAACAGGGGATTACGAATGCACCCGCCCACACTGCACTGGGTGTTCAACAGTTTTTGATGAAAAACAGCATGATCGCCATACCCCACCCTTCTTATTCACCTGATCTCACCCAGAGTGAGGTTTTTTTTGTTTCCCCAGGTGAAAAACATCCTCGAAAGGAAACGTTTTGCCAATGTGAAAGAGGTGAAACAAAACATGGCAGAAGCACTAAAAGGTGCTAAAATCGACAAGTTCAACACCTACGTGAGCCGTGGAGAAAACGTCTCAATGCGTGTGTTGTGTCCAGTGGAGAGCACTTGGAGGGTGACCGAAGTTTAAACATGTAAGAATAAATATACGATTTTTATAAATCAATTTTAGGGTTTTTTGGGTCCCCCCTCATAGTTTAACTGGCAGAATTTTTGCCTTCTGAGTGAAAACATAAAGCAATGGTATAGTAAATGGTATTTAAATCTGATGAAATTTGGTATATAACACATTCTATCTCATACTTTCCCCCCTGGAGTGCCAAGTTAAGACCATGCCTGTTGCCATGTATTCATTTTATCTGTTGCTGTTACTGCTTCCCTGCACTCCAGGTGGGCCTCCATCCTGCTTCATCTAGCCACTCCCTGATACTGCAGACAGTACGCATCCTTGTATATATGCCCTATGGAATGTTGTAAACATTTTACTGAACAGTCTATCTAGGACTAAAATCGCTGGCTCATAGGTTTGTAAATATTAATTTGACAAAGTAGGGCTGGATTGCTCTCCAGAATGGCTACCCTATCCATCTTCCACCAGCAAGGTATGAGGGGCCTCTGCCCACATCTCTGTCGACAGTTGGCATTATCCAGCTTCCTCATTTTACATGCAAGAAAAAAGGAGTTTGCATGAATGGATTCTCTCCCCTTTTATCAAGAAGCTGATGTAGCTAGTGATACCGGCATCTGGACTATGTCAAGACGCCTTGGTGGCCATTTAGACAAACTATGTGGTTTCTTGTTCTGCATTACTTCAGTCATTAAGACTATCCTTTAGTCTCTCAGGGCATCAGTGTCCTCAACCCTTAACTAAAGGAATAGTACTTGATGATGTCCAGGGCTCTTTTCAAATGTATAATTCTTCAAATGTGAATACCCTTTATCTATCACTAGCAATTGCCTCTGATGGCATCCAAATGTCTCTATGGGCTTCAGAATATCAGAAATGATGGGCTATTCTTTATACCTTTCCATCTAAGCAGCAAGAGAACCTAATGAATGACCAAGCACCCATACTCGATGTTACTCCCTTTCATATGAACCTCATCTCCCGAATCTCTCCCCATCCTCAACTGAAACAATGCCAGAAATAAAATATGAGGTACACAGTGTATGAGTGCTTCTGCAAGGCCCAAGAGTATGTAAGATTAGGCTTTGTTCCTGTCTGAAAGTGCTATTTCCCCTGTTCTGGTGAGGGATAGATGACATCAGCTCACTAAGGCAGAGTCCAAACACGGAAATGACATCACACAACCAGGGAGAAGCCAAAGGTCCGTCCTCAGTCATTTCTTGACAAGGGGTAGAGACCTGAGATATGAGTGGGGGTTGCTTTGAGAGCTTTCATGGCTAACTTCTCCCTCCCCACTTGTTTTTCTTTCCACTGGACGAGGGCTGCAGACTCTGCTGGCTGACAGCCACTGCCTGCGAGAACCACTAGTGCGTGTCCGTGTGTGCCAGCCACACCGGGTTTACTTCCGACAGCTCCCTAAGGAAGACCAGCCCTTGTTGGCCTCACAGATGATAATTTGGCAGTTAGTTTCCACCAGAAATCTCCACATTTAAAACTATCAGTCCCTTCCCATGTCACATTCTGGTCAGGATTCCAAATCTGAGCAACATGGAAAGGCTATATTTTGGGCCAAGTTTCGGCTACCTATTATCAAGAATTCAGAGATAAAGCACATCGCTCACTACGGAGGGATGTCCAAGGGGAGATGTTTCAGGTCCCAGGCTCTCATCCTTAGAGCTAGTATCTCCCTCTCCTGGGTCCATATAGTTCCAGTGTGAATATCCATACCTCTGTCTATCCCAGCATTGTAAAAGGCAGAGTAGGAATTGGTACCGAGGGGTGCTCAACTAGACACTTACATACATGATGTCTTGTGCAATGCAAACATTTTGTTATCCTAAACAAAGGACACTTGGCTGCTTCTTTTGCATGAGCTGTCCCAGTGGGCCACTGTGTCGGCAGCAGGATTCAATCTTCTCCCCTCGATAGCCAAGTTGGGAGATTTATTTCACTCTGCTATGACCCGAGTTTGCTTATTGGGAAAAGCTGCTTAGCCAGTTCTCATCAGCTCTGCTGGGACCTGGATAGGAAATTCAGCATCAGCCCACATGGAATATTGCGTTGGCTTAGAGCTGCAGGATTATGGTTCAGAGTTCCGACAGGCGTGCCTTCTCTTACCCTGCAGGGTCATCTCAAGGACTCAGGGGGCCCTGCACCACAAGGGCTGCTAGGGGAATATTCTGGTTAGGGCTTGTTGCTTCTTTTAAAACTTAAAGTAACAGCACAGTATGTTGGAAAAAAGCAGTGCATGGGGAAGTCCTAACTTTATTAATCACACTAACTGTGATACATGAACAGTATAACTCGCCTCATCAGTTCACACCAAGTGTTTGAGTTTTGAGGGAAAACACATTTTGTGATTTTTTTTTTAGAATTCTTTTTAAGATGTAGGAAGTGCTTTTACTGGATTGTGGACCTAATTAGTGGGAAAAGCACACTGTAAGCCTTTGGCATCAGGAAGATATAGATTCAAATCCCACCAGGCTGATTTGTGGGAAGTGTCCTAACTGCTCTGAAGTTCAGTTTCCTCATCTGCAGAAATGAAGGTTATTGTAACTACCTGGGGCTCGACTTGCAAGATTAAATGAAGCATTGCATGGGCAGCACCCCGCTGACAAAGGCTAAGGAGCTGCCTGCCAGGTGTGCCAAGAACCTGTCAGTACATCTCACAGCATCAGAATAGATTCCCCTCTGGACACACTGACTCTTACTGACCTGGATGCATATCTGCCACAAGATTTAATTGAACGTTGAGCCAGGTGACTAAATTCATATCACACAAAAGCCCCAGAACAAAAATGAGAAGTAAAGTACTGGGCTCTGGGCTGGGGCATTCTACATCTGTCATCTCCTTACTTTCTCACAATGCTATGAGGAAGGTATTATTTTCCACACACTATAGATGGGAAAATTGAGGCTCAGAGAGGTTGAATGATCACCAAGGTCACATAGCTAGTAAGTGGCAGAGTTGAAATTCACTTCTAAGTCCAATGGACTGTAAGAACCATGCTTCTAACCACTACAATATCTTCTTCCTGATGGTAAATAAGAAATGTCAACCATAGATTGTATATGAGAAATTCTTAGGCTATTGATAATCGGAAGTGGAACGCTGTGGCAGCACAGTTTTTGTGGGAAGGGCCATGGGCCCCCTTTGCCACAATCTCTCTCTTCCACAGCTGTGTCCCGGCCCCATCGGACACCCACTGGGTACCTCAGGCACAAGGCCAGGGACCCACCACCCTTTTAAGGACTCACAAAATGTATCACAAAATCAGAAGAAAATGTATCACAAAATCAGAAGAAAAAATGAATATACTATATATCAATGGAGTTATAAAGGGTAGTTTTTAGTACTTGGATATGGAGAGAGGAGTACATGAAGTCAAAGGTAGGTGGGGTCCATGACCATCACAACGGGATGCTGCCTGTTTTCTTAAATAATCTAGAAAGTGGGTGGTGTGCAATTGTGGCAGACTCCAGTCAGCAGAGTCCACGTGTTGTGACTGAAGATGAAAATAAATGCACAGGAGACAGCAGTCCTGTGGAGAAAAAGGGGACGGCACGGCCACTCTCTCAAGAGGAGAGCGCCTGACCCTTGCCTGGACAGGCTTTTATTGTTTTTCTGTGGTCTTACATCAAAGAAGTATTTATTGTCTATTACATAGAATATTATTGTCTACATTTTAGGTACAATCAAGGAAATGAAAATAACATGCAGAGGGGAATGGCAGCGAGCTGATTAGCCCTGTTCTTGGGAAAATTCACACAGGCTTTGGAAATTACCTTGAAGATAAACAATACACATTTGTTGTTTTAGACCAGGGTGATGGAGTTTTAGCAAGAGCAAGCCACAACAGTCTGTATGCATTTCCTAGGCCTGATTCCCACGGGAAAACTCGGTTTGAAGGTCTGGCTGTTGCCCACCACCTTGCTTCTGTAGGTTTTCCATGCAGAGGGGAGTCACGTTGGCCAGACTGAAACAAGCTGGTCCCCTACATGCAGTTATAATCCTTGTATAGCATCGTGTCCTCCTTCATTCACCTGGGGAGTTTCATCATTGAAGAAATCCTGAAGTAGGAAGCATTTGCTTCTTTTGACAGGCTGTTCCTTTTGGCTAACATAAAAGTTGATATAAATATGTCCAAATACCCAGATACACAAATGTGAACAGATACTTAAAGCTCAAGATGCATGAGCCGTATCCAAGAATCGTGTACCCCGACTTGTCCATGGGCACACATTCACAAGCACCAGGGGCCAGCCCTAGGAACTTTACTGTAAACACATTCACCACCCCACAACACACACACACTTCTCCAACAATAAAACAAATAGACAAGAAGCCAAGAAGATCAAATTACCATCCCATGAGCAGTTACAAAGACAAATATCCCAGATTTGGAGCTTAATCTGCGGTAGGTAAATAAAGGGGGAAGTGGGAGTGAGAAAAAGGATAAAGCTGAGCAAATTGAGCCACGGTGTGTATCACTATTACTTTCTGAGGTCCAAGGCCAAAATGCTCATTAATGATGGCTCAGAGTTTCCCCAGTTAAGCATCCCTGCTCTTTGAGAGGGTCCAGATCTGCACAACCCGGCAAGAATATCAGATTTGAGGACTGAGTCCGGCATTGAGAGGAGGGGAACAGGGGAGCAGGTAACAGCTTTGTCAGGGGTTCTATGGTTCAGAAACAAGTTCAGAAACAGCCATAAAGCCACACAGGAGAAGCTATCTCCTTGAGTGGGCTCCCTTCACGTCTTGCCGTTCCCATTCCGCCCATGATTCTCCTCCCCTCACAGAATGTACCCAGTAAAACAGCTAGAAAAAAAAGATCATCTACCCCGTCCTTCAAAGCCAAGTTTGTTTTTTTTTTAATTAAGAGTGAATATGTGAGACAACCTCTAGACAAAGATATTGGGTTGGCCAAAAAGTTTGTTTGTCTGTTTTCTAGAAGATGGCTCTAGTAGCATGTAGTTGTCTTCAACCTCATTTGAAACAATTTTGTTAGATTGTGTTGTGACTGCGCTCATATCAACATGCATTTAAAAAAACATCAAAAATGGTGAATTTTTGTGTAGCCATTTTATTATTGAAATGGAAGAAAATGTGCAGCTTATTTGGCATATTATGTTTTATTATTTCAACAAAGGTAAAAATGCAACTGAAACACATAAGAAAAAGTTTTAAAAAATAAGAAAAACACACAAAAAAGATTTGTGCATTGTATGAAGAAGGTGTTGTGACTGACGGAATGTCGGAAGTGGTTTCCAAAGTTTCATGCTGGAGATTTCTAGCTGGACAATGCTCAGTGGTCATTTAGATGAGTTGGAGTTGATAGTGATCGAATCAAGACACTAACTGAGAACAATCAGCTTTCTCTCACACAGGAGATAGCCAGCATACTCAAAATATCCAAATCAATAAAGTTGTTGGTGAAAGTGAAAAATGTGTGTTTTATTTTACAGAAAAAAAATCATACAGACTTTTTGGTCAACTCAATCAATACCTTCTAGCTCTTCCTGTCTGGAATCAAATCCCAAACCCATACTGATAAGATGTATACTTGTAATGGAGCCTTGGGCTTCAGCATGGTTCCCATAGTATTCATTTGAGTAGACTGTTGGAAGACTAGGTGTTTGATAATAGTACTGGTGTGGGAGGGAAAAGGAGGAGGAGAAGAAGGAAGAGAGGGCAGGAGCAGGAGATTATTGTACCTGTGCTGAGCACTTTATCTGCAGTGATCTCATTTAATCCTCACAGCTTCCTGAATTAGGCACTGTTATTACAGAGACAGAACTTTACAGACAAGATAAGTGAAACTTGAGGAGGTTAAATAATTTACGCAAGTTATCTGGGGTAGTAAATAGATCAGGTGCATTGTAACTCCAATCTGTCGTTGTCATGTAATTTACATTGGAGTTTGATCAGTGTCATTTGTCACTTAGTTTTTTTCCCAAAATTTTAACTACTAGAGATAATATGACAATGTACTTTGTGAACATAAAGCCTTTCTCTTATTCTTCATTATTTTCTTAGAGTAAATTCACAGGAGTAAGATCAAATAGTTAAATGTTTTTGGGTCTCACATATATTGCCAAATTGTGTTTTAAAAGGTTTTGCTGGTTTATGCTGAGAACATCACTATATGAGTGACCTATTTTTCTCAAATCCTTCCCAATACTGCCTAACTGCTGATGAAAGTCGGCAACTCTCTGGTCACGGTTCCACGGTCAATGCCAAAGCCTCTCAGGGATTTCGTTCCGGTGGCCAGTAGCTTTCGGAAGCTGTGCACCTGCTGCATTGAAACAGGCTCCATGGAGGTGCTCCACCCCTCCCCTCCTCTCCCATCTTTTGGCCGAAGCCTGTGAGTCTACCATTGGGGACTCATCCTTTTGACTTAAGCTTGGAGTTTTTCTAAAATGTTCCCTGGAAAGAGTTACTTTTAAATGGCTATCAATTATTTATATTCTGTTATGAAGATGAAGAACCAGATAATTTTGCAGAGAAGGGAAGGAAGTCAAGAACAGTGACTGGAGTTCTGGGGTGAGGGGCGAAGGTGGAGCTGGGGAAAGACGGAGACCCAGGAAGAAAGAAGGTGGAAGTCTGCTCCCTCTCCATCCAGCCAAGGGCACACTGGTTTTCCTGTCCAGTGCTAGTGCATAGGAAGGTGGTTGCATGCAACACTCATCCATTCCACACACAGAAATGTGTAGTGCTCCCCATGAAGTAGATGGCAAGCTTTGTAAGTGCTGGAGAGGGATGCATCAGCAATCAGAACAAAGTCTTTGTCCTAAGGAAGCTTAGTGAGAGGAGACATTCAAACAAATATATAACATGATACCAGAAAGTAATAGATGCTGTTAAGCATTGTCTCTAAACAGGAAACTTGTCAGAAGCCAGAGTCTCTGAGAAGGACTCTGTGGGTAGATAATCTACAGACTCAAGGATGTGGGGCTTGTAGGGCATGGCAGATATGGCTGGAAAATAAAGATCACATGCAAGTCCATTACTAGCAAACAAGGTAGCTTTCTGACTCTTAGAAAGTACTCCAGACCCCTTAGTTTCTCCCAAAATCATACCTATGATTTTATTTTTTAAATTAAATTTATTAGAGCATCAGTGGTTAATAACATCATATAAATTTCAGGTATACAATTTTATCATATGACCAAAGATCTATGATTTTGGTTACCGGGTCCTTCACTTGGCTGTAAAAATGTGAAAGGTGTATTTGTTGTTGGTCATTTGTGCCTGTTCCTGTTCTGTTGTTAGATACAGTATATTGTTCTATAGCAAATGCAGCAGAGCCCTGGCAGCTCCCTCTGCGAGTGCTGCAGTGGGAAGAGCAGGAAGCCCTGAAAGTCCGGGCTCCCCTTCGCCCGCAGCTGCAAGACTTGGGCCAGGCTCCTGGCTGCTCTGTCCTGGGCCTCAGTTAACCCCAATTAAGCAGAATGAGGAGTTTACTGTCAGAAGGAAGGTCTCTGGTGTCCCTCCAACCCTAGCCCTTTTTTCTACTCCAGTTAGCATTTTGCATGTGGGGCTTCTGAGTACACAGCAGGATTAATCCATCAGCTCAGCTGGGCTGGGAGAGGAGGGCCGCAGGCAGAGGAGGAAGTATCAATGATATTGCACTCCAGTGAGCACTGAAGAGGCTCCATTCATGGGCCAACAAAACCTGGGAGAAGCCTAGGACTTAATCAGCCAAGGAGGCTCCAGTAGTTGCAACAAAGGAAATCACAGCCTGAGCTGGCAATCCAGGCAGCTTCTGCATTCTCCCTGAGACCCGAGTGTACTCCACACACACACACAAACAAACAAAGGGAGAGAGAGAGAGGGAGAGGGAGAGAAAGAGAGAGAGAGAGAAGGGATTACAGGTTTCTGGAAGGGAAAGACAAAGAGGCAAAAACAAAGCACCTGAGGAATTAGGTGATAGCTGATATTGTTACAGAGCAAAAGGAACCCAAACAAGCAAAGGGGGCCCGGGAACCCCGGGACGGTGATGCTCTTACTGAAAGAAATTCGGGTCCGTCTTGTCCGCCGCCATATAGGAAAGATATCTCTCAATGCCAGAGATTGGTGAAAAGGAAAGGAAAACGTTTATTTTGTGCTATACAAAATTTAAGGCAGTGACCTAATATTTGTTACCAAAATCCCAAAAAATCTTAAAGTTCCTTAAAACACCCACTAAACGCACACAGTTCTTCCTTCCCCCTTGCCCAGTCTGGGGTACCGTATGGCAGGAAAGGAAAAATAGAAGTCCAGTCTCAGGCAGTGTCTGGATCTTCCCAGTAATCTGTGCTTGGCTGGTAGGCCTCTCCCGGTTCTCAGCACCATCAGCTGTGTC